>NCKU01003868.1:0-13740 GCA_003675995.1 Dinothrombium tinctorium | reverse complement strand
GCCTCTCCATCAATTATCGCTCGGACAATTATTTTTTTCCGAAACTGTATTGCCTATTTTTCTAAAGTAGTATTATTATTTCAAAACTATTCAAAACTGATTTGCTTCGCTTTTTCGCCGTATCGCCAATGGACTCTAATCGTTGAGTAGGTTCAGAATATATATCATATGGTGGGTACCCCGCTTATATTTTGGCCGGTATACTGAAGTTTTACCGACCAACGCTTTTTAATTGTCATGTTTGACCGATAAATCCGATTGCGAAATTCTAAATTCTGACAAGCTGCAGTTTTTCATTAGCGTTATTTAGCATTTTGTGTGCCCAATGTTTTTTAAGCATTTTTTATCCATTTTAAACAAGATCTCAGCTTATTCATTCATAAAAAGTTTAAGTGAGATCAGAAATCGCAATAAGTCTCTAGCAATTTGTAAAATTTTTTAAATAGTTTATCAACTCGGAATCTATTTAGTCGTCATCTTTTTTAAAACTAACTGTGTGATCACTGATCTGTTTAAATCTGTGACCAACTCTGAAATGTGATTAACTTTTTACTTTTACAAAGGGATTCAAATACATGGGGAAATGTAACTATCGATAAGAATTCTATTAAATAATAGATAAAAGTTAGTAAAGTGAGTTTTCATTAGTGACTATTTTTTAATCATATCAAACTAATTTTTTTACATTCACACAAATTAAAAAGTTCTAAATTTCTAAGCTCTTTTTTGATGAAATTTTTTGAAGACTGCTCATTTTAATATCGTAGTAATCATAAAGAAATTATATCTATCATAAAAGATCGCAAGATATTCGGTTTCTCTTAATAGATGCTTTTCCCATAATTCTCATATTATTGCTTTTGCTACAACAGACCGAAAAATTGCTTTTACGATTTTTTCGTTTACTATTCACTTAATCATTTCATCATTTACTCACAATAGATAAACATTGATGTAAACGAAGAAACTCAAAAAGCTATATACGAATGCATCGAAGTGAGAAGAGTTGAACTTAAAAACGCAATTACCAATATGATTATAAACGAAACATGCCCTCAGATTCTCACTGACTTTGATTGGCAGCTTAAAATGATTCTGGCCTCTGATAAAATGGCTGATATCAATGAACCCATTTTAAATCTTGATTTAAAACTTAAAAATTCGAAAATGAAACATTCTTCAAAAAATATTTCGTTCGAAATGAACAAAGAGGAGTTGAAAAATTTGATCACAAAATTAGAAGAGGCGCACAGTGCTTGCAAAGCATAGATTAAATTTACTTTGTTGCCTTTTGTATTTTCAATAGATTCCATAAATAAGCAAAATTATTTGTTTCTTAACAAACTTTCTTTTGAAATGGTAATTTGTGAAATTATTAATTATTAACTCATTAAAGCTTTAACAATAAAACTCTCACTAATTTTAATATTTAACTGCCATTTGCTTTTCTAAATTAATTTGGGGATTTTAAACTTAACAGATTCAGTCAGTCAGTATTGACACTGATTCAAAAATTCATAATTTTTGATTGAGTAAATAGATTAAAACTAGACTATTCATTAAGTTTGATTGCTATTCAGTAACTTTGTGGACTATTGTCACAAAAATCATTTAATCGTGTGCATATAAAACTAATTTTCAATGTTTTCTCTCCTTTGAACATTTATTTCACGTGACAAATAAGTTTTGTTCAATGATAATCTAAACTAACAAGCTGACAATCCAGAACTTGTGTGGTGAAAGAGCCAAAATGGCCTTTGTCAAAATGAAATTGTTGAAATTGCGGGCTTCGGGCACGTGGCTACAATGTAAAATTCTTAACGAATTTAGCAATGAAAATCGAATCGCAAAAAGAATTCGATTGACATATTTTTGGCAATTGCAATGGACAAAGACAAAGAGCAAAGCAAAAACGAAGAAACAGCAGACAAGAACTCATCTATGAAATCAAAAAGAAGAGAAAAAAGGAAAAGAATAATCCAAGTAAATCAAAGAATATCGAGTGAAAACGTACCACAAATGCATACATCTTATAGCGAACAAACTCAGCCGCAGTCAGCTCTGCAGCCATCGAGTTCAAAGGTACGCAAAGGACCACCAGATGTGCTCTCTTTGCCAAGTGAGAAAACATTGCAAACTTTGAAACCAAACATGCCTCGCGACTACCAGATCATAATGGCACCAATATTCACCGACTTTTCACAAATAGATGAGAATCTTTACTTGACAGGAATCGGAGGAATGACACGAGAGAACATAAAGAACCATAGGATCACATGCATAGTTAATACAACTTATGAAGCGCCTAATCTTCGACAACCAGGTATTGACAGCATTCGAATAAGCGTAAGTACCATTGTTTGCCACGCAAACTTCTGAAAGTGACAACTCGACAGGTGGATGATACGCCAACAGACGATATCGGACAGCATTTCGACATTGGCGTCGACAAAATCGCAGAACATGCGAAAAGAGGAGAGCGTTCAGTTGTTCACTGTGTGGCTGGCGTCAGTCGCTCGGCAGCCTTAGTAATAGGTTAGAAAGCAATGAAGCGCTGCTAATTTGACGAATTCTTTTCTGCTCTCAGCTTATTTGATAAAACACAAACGAATGACATTACACGACGCATTCAATCACGTTCGAGAGCGACGACAGGTGATTAGACCAAATAATGGCTTCTTCAAACAGTTAATTGAATATGAAAAAAAGCATTTGGGCAAAGCGAGCGTCAAAATGATTACAGTCGAGAAAGAAGGAGTTACCATTGAGATACCAGACTTCTTTGAAAGCGAACATCCACGAACCGTTCAAATAGAAGCGTTGAAGACAAAGTTTAAAATGCAACAGCAACAGGGACAAAAAGAGCAGCAGTCGCACACAGAAGATAAAAAGACGAATACTCAGAGTGACGATGAATTAAATTTGTGAACGAGAGACACGAACGCAAATAGATATCAAGTATGGAAAGGATAGAAGATTATCAATTTACTTTATTTATTTATAATGAAATAACTCTTTTAAAGCATACATAACATAATATTTAACCATTTATTTCTGGAGCAGCTCTCTCTTCCTCCACTCCACATTCATCTTTACCGGGAGAAGGCGCGATTTCAATCTCTCTTTGAGCTTTAGATATTTTTACTTTATCTTTCGGACTGTCTTCTTCCATTGCAAACATTTTCATTTTCTCTTTAAAACTTAGCTTTTCGGGCACTTGCTGCAACGTCTGAGGCTGATTTCTCATTTTTTCCGCTTTGATCCTTTCACGAGGATCTCTGTACACTTCTTGAGCACCAATCACATTTGGAGTATTGGCGGCCGTAAAATTGTTGTTAAACTCAGCATCATCTTCTATATCGAGAACTTCGTCGATATCTTGTAAAGTAAAACTATGAATATTATTTGTCGGTCCATTATTTGCGTTCGTTTCTAAGTTCAAAACACTCGGCGTTGACTCGTTCCATGTAACTTTTGACTTGGGATTTGTTGACGGTTCTTTAGATTTACCACTTCTCGTCGGATTTGTATCACTATTTGCTGTTGGGACTGTGGATAAAAGAAGACGATCCAGGCGTTGTTGCGGATTGTTCTCCACAGGTGGTGGAGATTTTGGTAATGGAGGAGGTATCTCTTCATTATGTTGATTTGAAAGCTCAAAGCGTAATTGTGACCTTTGATGTCTTAATTCCTCTTCCTGAGATGAAGAAACTAAGTTTTAATTGTTACTAAATAAGCAACTTACCTGTCTGCGTTTTGCTTCTCTTAAAACTCTCTCTTCTGCTTGCTGTGCCATTTGAAGTTCTTGCTGGCGTCGCATTTCTTCAATTCTTAATCTTTGCAACCGTTGTTGTTGCAGTAATTGCTGTTGATGCAACTTCTGTTGCTGTAATTGTTGATGTTGCTGTAACTGCTGATGATGAATATGGTTAAGTTGCTGCTGCTGTTGCTGCATTTGAGGATGAGTTGGTAAACTTTGTTGGTGGTAATGGTGAGGGGGCATTTGTTGATGTTGTAACCTTTGTTGCTGTTGTTGTGACAAATTCATGTGTGATTCTTGATTTGGATAGACATTGTTTGGATTCATAAGGTACATGCTAATATTTTGGTAATGACGTTCTTCGGGGTAGGCAGCTTGATATGAGCTGCGATGTTGTTGCTGTTGTTGTTGTTGTTGTTGATGATGTGACTGCATACTAAGTTGTGAATTGGGACGGGAAATATTTTGATTATACAGTGAAGGTACTGGAGTTGTTGGGGATGCTGGTTGCTGCTGAGGATGGTAAACAGGTTTAGGGTGACCTCCAGACCACTGTTCATTTTCAGGAGGTCTGTTATATTTCAGTTGTTTTCCATTTACTGGCTCAGCTATATATCTTTGAATGGCATTGGTTGAAGAAACCTGGTAAGTCGGTTGAACCGCAGGTCTCATTTGACTATCTGTATCAGTGTTCAACGCCGGTACACTTTTACTTGATTGAATTCGAGCGACGGCCGGTTGTAAATGAGGTTGAATACCATTTACTTGCAACTTGAGCTTATCTTTTTCATTCAGCCTTCCGACGGAATGCGTGTACGACGGAAGTGTTGAGTTGGAAAAATTCATATCATTACGAGAAGGATTTGTATTGTGAGTGTACATAGGTGGGGGAATCTGATTAACAGAAGGGGAACCTGGCTGAGGGTACCCATGATGCGGATAGTGTCCATTTATTGGCATACCATCAGACTGCATTTTATGGTTTTGGTACATTTGTTTGCTAATGGAATCATTGATTGATCGTGGAATGGATGTTGTAGATGAAGTTCTACTATGAACCAATTGTGAACCTGGATGATAGCTTTTGCTTTCCATTTGTGGATGAACGTCTGGATGACCCCCATTGTTTAAAGTAGGCACACTTTTGCTAGGCTGCCGAATTTGAGGCTGCATGTGAGATGGAATACTGTTATATCCATTAACTGGTGGTGGTGGTGGTCCTTTCGAAGGCTCGATTTCACCTTTGAATCTTCCCAGTGACATGCTTTCACTCAAACGTCGAGGACTGCTGTAGCCTGTAAAGAGTAAATAAATGAATCGTAAATAGAAGTGGCCTTAAGTTACATGCTTTTGATATCGTCAACAAAACAAAATGCCAAATGAAACAAATGCAATAAGATGCAAAAGAAGGAAAGTGAAATGAGTGCTTTACTTATCGAAGGATTAGCAAACTGCTGTCAAAAGGTGGTGAAAGCGAGTGAAGAAAGCCAGAAAACTTCTTTTAATATCACTGCATGTTATGATTTCCGCCAACTGAAAAATCTTTATTTTTTAAATATACGCCATATTCACAAAGAACACAGGAACATTTGCTGTAAGTGCTGACATTTTGATGTTTCATTATGTCCTCAGTTTTTGCTGTTTTTGTTAGCTGCTGACAAAGCGAACAATCAAAAAAAGCGGAATAGTTTTCTGAGCAGCACATTGAACAGCAACTAGTACAAGACACGTTGGAATTAATAGATTCGTCGCTTCTACTTTTTCCATTCAAAAGACTATCTTTGCGACAAATTGCACAACATTTTTTGCAATTGCAGCCAGGCGTCAACTTATGGGATGGTTTACTAGTTTCTGGAAGAGGATCGCATTGCTTTGAAACCGATTTCTTTGTCTCACTTTGATTCTTGTTTTTTAAAAGAAATAATTTTTTCGCAAAAGAGGAGTCTTTGACATAAGAAAATGGCTTTGAATTCATTGGCAGCGTAACCGTAGAAATAGCTTTGTTTAATGTCGACGACTGCATTCGCTTTTGCTTGGCTTTAATTGAAGCTCGATCTAATGTTTGGACACATTCCCACACTTCGGATGGTATCAATGGTCGATTGCTCAATTCATTGTCGAGCTCGACGCCAAATATATCAGATACGGAAGATAACTCGGAAGTCAGCATGAAATGCTTTGATTCAGATGGTATCAGAGTTGTAGTAGATATTCCAACATCAGTGATTGATGTTTCGGAGTAATTAGGCGGATCATCGAAAGAAGCTTGAAGGCAGGGAGAAAGATGAACATCGAAAGTAGGAATTGTCGAAAGCAGCTAATCGGTTCACACGTATAATTAGCATTTAACTTACCTCTGGGAACCAACGGAGATGGCTGATTGAGCAGTACTGCCAAACCGTTAAATATTGCTGCCTGTTTTGCCACTTCAAGGGTAACAACCGAACCAGTTTGTGTGATCAACTCAGCGGCACGTTCCTGAGAAATTCCGATCAAAGAGTGTCCATCAACTTTTAGCAGCTGATCTCCAGCTTGTAGTCTTCCATCCTAAAAAATCTCATTATTTCCGTTTGTTTCTCTGAAGCACTTACCAAATCAGCTGCACCTCCCTTTACAACTGACTTTATGTAAATACCCATCTTTTCATGATTCGCACCTTTTGCCGCAACTATACTTAAACCCATACAATTGTTGCTTTTCTGTAATTTAATAACTGCTATTTCTAAACCCTGAGGGTATTCATGAAGTTTTCTATTTTCACCCAAAGTTGTTGGTTCGACGTTTATACAGTGATTATCTCCAACAACCGATTCAGAAATGGTTGATCCCTGTGTTTCTGAATCAATTTTTGAATTGATGTCAAGATACGGCAATTTTTCCATCATTTCGTCGTATTTCGCGTTATATCCGGCATCAAGTTCTCCTTTAATTGATTCAGGCTTTTTCTTCCTTTTTCGTGGCTGGTAATCGGCAGGACGTCGCTTTATGTGAAAAGTTAGAGTACTACGTGCTTTATTATGTTGTTTTTCAATATACAGTGGACAGTCGTCATCATCCAGAATGTATTGTCTAATGCCTGCTGTGGCAATATGAGTATCGTTTAGCGAATTATCACCAACTTCATGAGGCACAATGAGCTGCACTAAACAAAATTGCGAGGGATCCTCTTTGTCTTTGCCGTACTTATTAAGTATCTCTTTCACTACCATTGCAGCAGTATCTTTCGTCGAAAGTAAAAGTGTTTTGTAAGGCACATCTTTGTTCAGTGATTCACCGAATATTCGAAGAGTTCCGCCTTCACAAAAATATTTTAATGTTTTTGAAAAGAGACTTTCAAGATCAAACCTGCGTCAGGGCCACCTTCTTGACACAACTGTTGCAGCTTTTTCTCCAATTTCTGCTGCCTTCGCCTTCGCATAACTGCCTCAGGATTGGAAATTGATCGGGTAAAGCTTGTTTCTGGTATTTCTGTATACAATCGAGAAGCAATTCCACCGTCTTTTTCTTTTCCTTCACCGATTTCATTTGATTCTTTTCGTTCTCTTTTCTTTTTCTCTTTTTTCTTTTTCTTTGAAAGCCGTCGATTAAAGCTATTTCCTTCTGTGCTGTGTGAATCGAAAGCTGGTAACTGTTAATAAAAGTGTTTGGAATGTGAATCTTTCTTGCCAAACAATTCAATAAAAAGTCAGTAAAATCAAATAACTTACGTAAGTTTTTTCATCAACGGGGCGTAAAAGAAAGCGACCCTCGCGATCATCTTTATGCCAATTAAGTTGCACCAATAAAGGCTTTTCATCGTCCGATAGTTTTCTTTCTTCTGTCAAACCAAAAATCTATCAACTTACGCAAATGTTTTGGTTTTTCACTTGTTTGTGATCTATAATGTTTTGACTATTGGCTCACTAAAAATAAAACCTGAGCTCATGTTATAAATAAGAAGCTATATTTAACTATCTTTAGAGGTCGGAAATTAAACCATTACAGATATTTTTAAATCAAAAGTTGGTAAACTTGGACACATAGTACTGAACTTCTTTTGTAAAGTAGCATTATTCAAAGGAATGACAGGTGTTTGCTTTTTTTGTTGAATCTCCGACGTTCTTTTATTCCTCGTTTTTTACGAAGAAAAAAGTCATAAGAAAAGGATTTGAAAAAGTCTCTAACATTAAATTGGGTGTGTATTGTTCGCATAGAAAGCATTGGCATTCCACATGAATCGGCCATTAAATGCAACGAACATACCTCCACTCTCATGTATTTCATAAAGCGCGTATTCTGGCACCGAGAGCATGCGAAAATCGGGACGGAATTTTTCGATCAGCGTTTGAATAACGTCTTGTGATGAAGCGGTGCTCGAAACTCGAATACATTTGGTGGCCACTTTTTGCCCAGCGTCTTGAAAGTAAAACCTCATTACGCCGTGAAACTCGAGATCCTAAAATTAAACGCAATACAAGTAATGATCGCATTTCATCCAGAAAGAGGAGTTCGCTTTCCCAAACACAGTTTACGGAGCGACGGTTGTAATAGTTTCCTGTGAATCTATTTAAAAGTCGTTTTATAACACAAACAACATCACGCATAAATTAACGTTTTGTATTGTTTGCATTTCTTTGCTCCGAATTTACAATGTAATGAAAACAATGGCACCTCCGAAAGTGAAACAAAAAAGCTCTAATTGTTCAAACAATTGTACACTGTGTTAGTAACTGTTTCTCTGTAATTTTCATTCAGTGTTTTGAATGCAATAACAATTGCTAACAATTTCCTGACGCAGAGAAGGAAATTGTCAAACACTCATTCATTTCCTGCGAATACAAACAGAAACATCGATCTGTCAAAGTATCAATAATGAGTGGAAGGTGAGAAATCAATGTGAGACAGCACTTAAACACGAGGTTAGCGATGATGCGTTGAGTAATGTTAATATTTGTGAAATGAGTCAAATTATAAGGAATGGCGATCGTAAATCGAGTGCAACGCACTTGTTTCTCGCGCTGAATCTAAGGTTGGGAGCGATCTGTTCTCCGCTTTTCCCTTAACCTAAAAACTGACAGAAGAGAGAGAGAAGCGAGTGTGTTATTGAATGCGAGAGAGGAGAGAAGAGCGTTGTTCTGAAGTCGGATAAGAAATAAGTGTTTTCTCGAAACGGTCGAATGAAAAGCGAAGGGAAGTGCGCTCGAAATGGCCACGCTTTGAGAGAAAGCCGAACGCTGGTTTTAAAGCAGCGTCTCAAACACAGAGTGACCTTCACTTTGCTGCAACCGAATTGAAAACCTGTCCACAAACTAAGCGAACGCCATTTTCTGTATTCAAAACATTGTAATCGCCGTCGCAGCCATGAACCGCGGTTCGCGCGGACAGACGTGCGGGCGGCCGCACGCTGGTACAAACCTCGTTCGGTTCGCTGAGCGCGAACAACTCCAATCGATTCTTGTTCCATTGTCGGATTATCTCTGCCAATTGCTGCCTTTCGAACGCTTTGCGATCGGCACTCATATTGCTGTCCGCGCACCGTTCACTATTTGGCGGTCGGAGGAAGCGCTCGTTTCAGCCGTGTTTCGCTCTCGTCTCGTCTCACTCACGAACAGAGCTTCGCTTTAGGCACGGTTCGAACGCGAAGTGAGGACTGTTGACAAGAAACAAACAGAAAACAGCAAAATGAGTGAGAAACGCTCGACACGTCAACGCTGCCTTTAAACGTTTTTATGCTCGCCTCGTCTTTGCGCACTCTCCGTCCTCTCACGTGACCCGCCCGCGGGCAACGCTCTCGCCGCTGTCACTTTGCCGTCCGTCAGTTGCAGTTTCAAACGCCGCAATCGATGCGAAGTCGACTGCACTCGATTCGCGTTCACACAATTAAAACCACAAATGATTCTCAATCAAACCAACGCCAATCGCGCTGTCAGTGACACTTGTTTGTGTTTCCGTTTTCGTCGGTAATCGATTTCAAACGCAGTCGACAAGTGCTGAGAGCGTGTATCGCATAACTTCACTTTGCATGTATCGATCGACATTCACGATCGCAGCTAATTTTCATTCGCTTTTTATGAGTTTGCCTTCACTTGTCATTCGTAAGCATACACACTACTCCCGCTTCTACAGGCGTTGCTCCGCTCTTTTCTCCACTTTAGTTACTCAACTTTTAAATGAATTAAGTCATAAGCGTACATCACAAAGCTTTCTTTTGAATTATGCTTCATTTAAGAAAATTTTGTGAGTAACAAATTGTAAAATCAGCAAAAGCGGCGATTGACTTTTTATTCTCTCTAATCGAGCGATTTCTTCAATTTCGAAACGAGGAATGAAGCGGAAAGTTTCGCAGACCACCTTTCGGCTTTTGACACTAACTCGCCCTTAACTAAAACTTTTATTTGCTGCGATCGTTTCGAGTTAATTGCAAGCACCGCTAATACTCATTTACTGTATACTGACCTCGCCATAAAACGAGAAAACTATCGGTTCACTCGTTTGAAGATATGCAATGTATTTGTGTCGAGTACAAACTTAAACTAAACATTTTTCTGTTAGTATAGATAAAAAATAATAAACAAGTCGAAATATGCTCATTTCAAGCTCAACAACGCTGATCGTATTTTGTTTTTGCACGAAACTTTATCTACAAAATGCCACAAGTTTTTAATTACGATCATAACGCAGATTATTACACCATCAACAAAAAGAAGACAGTTTTACGCGTTTTATCAATTTACCCTACTTAGCGGATTAAAAACATGTGGGAGTATACAGTGTATGCAATTACACTTCTCTTAATTAAATAACACTCTTTATATACTATAAATGTGTTTAATCAGACAGTACTGAAATTGAAATTTATAGAACAGCAAAATAGTGCCGTCGTATTTGATCGAATTTTCGAAACGATATCTGTGAATAAGAATTTTTTATTACATTCAGCAAAAAAAAAAAAAAAAAATAGTTTCGTAGGCGACGGAATTATTGATCTCTTGCCACGGTCATTTTTAGAAGGTAAAATTACATATTGTAGATAAGCTGCAACTCTTAGGAGCATTTTTATTCAGTTTTGAAAATTAAAATTTTGAAATATTTATGAGTGAATTTTCAGCTCATAGAAGAATTCTCCCAAGTAGGTCATTAGAATACAAAATACTTGGCAGCGAATACAACTTATACTTTACCTCCCAAAATTTCTACATTTTGACAAGTTAAAAACATGATTCCCATTTGAATTTCAAGAGGACCTTTCAAAAGTAATTTCAAACCAATTGGCAAAGAATCGTTAAGAAAATCAATCGGTTTGTATTCAATCGCCTTGAATTCACATTTGCCATTAGTTAAGATAAAGCTCAATAATCTCGGACCTTTTACTTTGCTTTTCGCACGAAATTCTTCGACTTCTTTCTCTGTCGTCTGCGAATATAGATCCTCATTCTTGTCGTCGTCCAATTCGAGGAATGCATTGTATTCATCAATCAAAGGCGCGCTCGAATTTTCAACGCTAATTAGCTTTTAAGGATTTGTTTTCAATGCTTTCACGTTTGTAAATTCGCAAATACCTGTACGCAGTGAAAGCCATGTATTTCACGCCTTGCGAGTGATAAGTCAAAAGCATTCGATGAGAAGTGATCGCAACAAATGTGATCGCATATATTCATTCGTAAATCGCTGTTTAACCATTTTCTGTAAATGTGATTCACATTAATGTTCGCTGAAATGCCAAATGAGTTTATCGTCGATTGCAGCCACTCGTCGCTCACATTTATATGCTTCTCACTAAGTTCTCGCTTCAATTCATTAAATTTATCTGCGCTCATTTTTTGAAAACCGTTTTTTAAACCGTAAAACGAGTGAAAAAAGTTTTGTTTTTGAAAAAAAAAAACCGAAAATCAAAGCGAAAACAGCGCGAAATGCGATCGAAGGGACGATTGAAAAATTGCGATTTTTCGAAATCAAAAGGGTCGAAAAGGGTTTTAATTTTGTCAATTTTCGTTTTAATTCATTTATCAAACTTTTAATTTATATTTATTTCAAATTAAACTTTGACGCTTCGATTCGAACTTCGCACTCGATCGTCTTTGCTGTTTTTACCTCATTTCGAAAAAGTGGTTCTCAAAAAATGTGTGTGAAAATTAATTCATTAATTTAGTAACATTATAAATTAATGATACTTCAGTTTAAAATTTCACACAAAAAAGTTTTTAAATACCAAATTTAGATCCTATTTCTCTCTGATTTATATTTAAATTTATATCTGTTCCGACAATTTTTTCAAACTCAATTTTCAATCATTCTTATCCTTACGATCAGTATAATTTCACAACTTTTAGTGTAACCGACTCAAAACTTACAAACAAAACTGAAATTATAAAAACCTTTATTTCTATGAACTTATCACTATAAAAAATCGTGTTTACCAAAAAAAAAGAATGTCACAATTTTAGAGAAATTAAGTTTTAATAATCGTTTAATTCATTTATTGATTGATTAGGATGTATAAATCACTCAAAACACGGGAAAAAATGGACATAGTATTAAGTGTCAAATTAAAAAAAAAAAAACAAGCTACGATAAATGAACTTTTCATTTGTTGCTTTCGGAAATAGCTCATCATTCATTCCACATTGCATTTGAATGCGAATTCATGGAATTGTGTGAGCAATTCTAAAACAATTTCAACTTTACACAATCGCATCGTTGAAATAATGATTAAATTTACCAATTACAATCCATTTGTTTTTGTTGGTCAAAATCTTAAAAAATCTTCATTCATAATCAAGGATAAATTCTTTCAAGGCGACTTATTATTTCAAAATTATCATTCATTTTAAATGATAATGAAAAGGTTTAACTAATTATTTATTTTGAAACAAAACTTTCATAATTTTGCTTAAGTTTAATCAATTTTGTTAATGAGAATTTCTTATACATTTTTATTTTAAAAAGAAATTTATTCGAAAAATTTACTAAGCAAATTATTCTGAAAATATGAAATAAATTTCATGCTTTTCATAAGCTTCAAATAACGTTTTTGAGATAACCACATTATGTTTTAGCAATGTGACGTTCTTCCCATTGCTTCTAATCCTTCAATAGACAAATAACAAAAACGAGATGATTTTCGCATCCTTGATTAAGTATTAAAAATGCAAATAAAATACCTAAACAAAATGCCATAAAGTTGCCTAAATAAGCATTGAGTAAACCATTAGATTTAGACTAAAAAAGATTTTTTATTTCTCCACGTGAAGTGCATTCGAAGAGAACACTTATAAATGCACGTTTATCGTGAGCTCATTTCATTAATTAGCTTTTCTAAATTAATTTGCATTTGCATATTTTCATTTGAACACTTTTACGTTTTCAAGTTTGCTTATGATAAAGTCTTATGATTAAAATTATTTTGCTTATGTCAAATAAAATGTGACGCTAACTGTGTAAATAGTAGACGGTGATTTGATAATGCACAAAGGTTTGATTTGTGGCTTGAGAAAAGTTTCTAAAAACCCAAACGTGATTGTAGCAAGTTTTTAGAACATGTAGAATCGTCATCGACTTTCGTCCAGACGTTCTTTCGTTTCTCTGCTCAGTTTTGTTTTAATCAAACTTTTTTTTATATAAAAAAATAAATTCAATTTTAAGCAAGTTCACTTAAATTCAACAATCAATATTTCGCAATGTAAATGAAGTGTGCAGATAACAATTTTTGCGTCAACTGTGAAAGGTATAAAAAAAAATTGAAATCTCTTCTGACGCGTATTCTAGCTAAAAAAAAAATCGTTTCCTAAACCATTTTGAAAATTTTTCTTTATAAAAAATTCAAAGTATTTTGCCTTTTTTATTTCGCTTTGGCGTTTTTTGCTCTATCTACTTCTTCCCTTCATATTATTTAAATTTACACCTCTTCGACAAATAGAATATTGTGGAAGAATACGCTTAAAACGTATCGAATCGTTTTCAGTTTTCTTTGGTTAAAAATGCAAAAATTTTCAAGAAAACAT
>NCKU01003867.1:0-13742 GCA_003675995.1 Dinothrombium tinctorium | reverse complement strand
ATTATAATTCTGGCTGACATCAAAGAAAAATTCAAAACAAAGTACAAAGCATTGGATTGAAAGGAATAACACAGCAGATTTATTCGGAAAAAAGTTTTTTTATGCGAATAATTTTAATTTCATCAAAGTTTAACATAGAAGAATGGACGCTCCAATATTCAAAATTAAAACCAGATTTCTTTGTAATGCAGCTTCATTACACAAGAGATTTTTAGTTTCGATGCTCAAAGCGAAATTAAAAAAGAACTTTCAACTATTGAAAGCATAATTTGATAAAGCAAACATAAAGATAGTGTTGAAAGAAAATTTACAGCTTTCATAGTCACTTTTAATATTCAAGAATTGTGCGATGAATTAATTAAATTTTTCTTCCTCTCTTTCTATTCTCTTCAACAAAAGTTTCGCTTTAATATTACGCATAAAATACTTTTCGAAAAAACTTTATCATATGATAAATTTTTTCATAATCTTCTAACTAAGCGTAATATTTAGACTTGACGCATGTCTTGAAAGGGTTAATCGTTTGTGAATTTATGTTCTGTTTCATATAAATAAAAAAGCGAAGCTTCATAAAAATCAAATACAGTTTGGATAAATTAACTGGCTATCTCTCTCTTTCAAAACCGGAATATTTAAATGTATTTTCGTGATAAGATATAAAATTAATTTGTCCAAAGTTGTACGTTATCGAGACTAATACTGTTTGAGATTAACAGTGATAACGCTCCATAGTGACCGTTTTCATTAACTTTCAGCAATGAGAGTGAATTACATTGATATGAATAAAAGCTTTCATCACATTTCTTTGGTAATCAACGAGCTAAAATCTAATTAAAAGCGTTCGCTAATTTTTCGCATTCAAATACCCTCAATGACTTCGTTTCCGTGATTGGATAAATTTTCCAATAATAAAGAATTTTGCACTTGCTTGTGCTTACGCAAAAATAGTGCATCTTAATCTATTTAGGTCCTATATTCTCATTTTTAATCGTGGCTATGTTTTGCTAGCGCATATAAAGAGCTTTTCAACAAAAAATACTCACAAAAATTTCATTATATCATCTGTTAAAAAATGAAATGCATTGATGAAGTTGAGTGGTTATTCAATTTATTATAAATGACAAAAGTAATCTGAATCAGATTCTGAGAGTAATTTAAAATGTTGTAGATTAATAATTCAAATTCAAAATAAAAAAAATTCTTGAGATATTTGAGTAATTGCATAAAAGGCAGCAAATTTTAAAAAATGAAGTGATTGAAAACTACTATGATGATAAATTTTAATTTAAAAAATATTATTGAATTGAATTGAATTAAATTGAATTTAGCAAATAAATGCAGAGATAATATGTACGTCACAGTTTCTCAAACGGAAAGATATGAAAAAAGTGATGGTAGGTTGATATATAAATACTTCTTTCAAAACTTTTTCTAAGAAATAAATGTTATTATGGATAACAAGTGATTTGGAAAATTTTTTAAGTGTTTAAAAAAGTACTCGAAGGCGAGGGCTAGTTTGATCACTTACGAAAAACTTTGTGATTTGAAATAAATCATCGCTAATATTAGAGCAATGTGCTGTCAAATTAAAGCCTAGAAAAGATTTATATTGATGAATACATCGGTTATTGTTGAAAGGATTCATTTACGAAATTATTTTCAGATAAGATGAGTTCAACTATCATTGATACAATGATTAAATGATGCATTACGCAAAAAGAAAAGAAAATAGAACAAAAATAAAATTTTGATATAATTGAAAATGTCAGGAAAGGGCAAAAGATAATTGTTTTCAAAAGAAGGTCTCTAACACGTTGCTTTATTTTCGAGGAATTTAAAGATAAAATCTTTGTTCAATCATTGATAATCTATAAAAGAGTATAGCTTAGAGACTATGCAGTGAAGCATCATTGTACTTGTTGCCAAATTTTTAAACCAATCTATCACTATGAAACTAAAATTATGCTTAGAAATACAAAGAGTAAATGACGTTAAATCATGCAAATTTCAGCTATTAAGCGAACAATTTAAAACCATAATCAACGATTGCGTCTAAATGTTGTTGAAGAAATAGAAATAAAACTCAAAATGAAAATAAACAAATAAATTAGAAATGAGTGCAAACTTGTCACATAAAATCCAAGCAGTTAAAACGTGATCTTCAACCATAGTTCTGACAGAAATGAAAACGTATGAATTTTAATTTCAAAATATCATGTGAGTTGTGAGTTTTAAATAAAAGAAGTGAAATAATTATTTTTCGACTTTATTTTTGTCTCTTATTCGTTTCATTCGTCAAGATCTTTTATAAAACGTAAGAGCATGAATGTTTTTGATCAAAATCATCACTCCAAATTAAGAGAAAAGCATTGTTTTTATCATTAATGAAATTTTTAAAGTGCGCTTAATACTTTAACTTATTAAAATTTTTCTAAAAAAATGATAAGAGTAAAGAGAGTTGAAGGCGAATTAGTTTTCACAAACATTTTGGCGTTTAAATGATTTGCAAACAAAAAATAAATAAATAAATAAACTAAATAGAAGCAAAGCTTTTAACATAAACTAAACTTGAGATTAAATTCAAATTATATTTTGGCGTTCGTTATTTTCTGTTTTTTGTGAAAAAATTAATTCGAAGTTCAAATAAAATGAAAAATGCAGCTTGAGTTTAAAATTTAATCCTTTTTTCACAGAGGATACAAACAAAGAATGTGAAACACTGTTAACACTTGTGTGAGCGCTTACCATCCATATATAACTTTTTGAACACAGAGATTTAAAAGATACGTGAGCCATTTTTTCTAGCTGAAGAAAGCTTTGCCTTCGCTCTATGAAACGCTAGCTTTCAAATGCAATTAAGAATTTCACTCAATGCATCTTTCATGAAATATTTACAAAAATTTGTGATAAAGTTGTTGCATACAGTTTGAGAGCGCTTTTAACCCGATTAAAGCCATTAAAACAACATTCGCACGTATTTTCACACTTAAGAGAAAAATGTTTTTTATTACACTTACTCGCTCTCTCTCTTTCACTCCTCTAGTATCTTTCACACAGTTTCGATGCTTTTTCTTATTTTATTTAGAGTATCCGTAATCAGAGAAAATCACGATTCGTGCTCATTTTCAACAAATTCAGTACACATTTCATTTCCATGCTTTATGATTATTATTCAATCATAAAAAGTGTAATTATGGTTAGTTAAATATGGATAAGTCACAAAATAGCAAATTTTTTCATTTATTTATCCTAGCGCACGAATCGCTCTCCGCTCGAATGATAAAGTGAAAAAGTTTTAATGAATTGAATGTGATAAAAACTCATAAAAAAGTAATTAGCTATTTATGCAATATTTTGCCTCTGCTTGCATTATCAAAATCTATGCAAGTTCGGCTTCGTTTTCGCTTAAATTTGGAAAAAATTTTTGCTTTAAATTAACGAAATATGCAAAATTTTATTGCCATAATTATCAAAACGAGAAATTTTGTAAATATTTTTCTCGATTTCTTAAAATCAATATTGAATAAGAGCGTTAAAATTCAAGCGACATAAATATATGAAAGCATCTATCATTGAACAGAATTCGATCATCTAAGCTCTATAATCTATTTTCAGCGCTACACATTATGTGCAAAAAATTGCTCCTCTAATGCACGAAAATGAGAAGATGATGTAAAACAAAATGTGAGACTACGCGGTTTAAAGCAATAATACATTGCATTACGACCGAAAATCGTTCATTCAGTCGATTAGGATACAGTGGCCCCATGTAATTACTTTTCTAAGATCGAAGAGTAGAAAAAGAAATCATTGAATGCAGAGCTTGGTTTTACATTTTTTGGCAATCCGATAAAAAATGCAATGAAAGCGCGTTTTGAATTAATGGCATCACGTTCATCGCAATATTTAATTGCATTCATTTTAAAAGTAGGATTTATCGGCGAATTGAGGACAAATGCAATAAATTACAGCAAAAGCTTTTTTGGAAGCTGCAGCCTATTGATCACAGAGCGTTTACTCGACGAAAATTAATTATAAGTGTGTTAAAAGAAGAAACATTTGCTCCGTTCGTTAATAGACTCTGGCGAGAAAACGAGCGGCAAAACTGTCGCGATTAGAATCTCTACCAATTGTGTATCATTTGCCACAAAAAACTAGGCGAACTAACTTAGAAAGCGACGGCGGTCTATGTACCGTAAAGCAAAAACGAATGAGATACTTAATGAATATGTCTCATATCCCGTTTGGATTTTCGTTTGCAATCGCTTCTCGTTTAATGAAAAGCTCATTAGTCGTATCCATGTTTTTTCGATTCAAAACATTGTAGCCGTATATCGTACGTAAAGTATTTAACTAACGAAACGCTTGGCGAGCTTACTTTTCATGCCTATATCGTAAAAGGCTGAACAATATCGCACGATTTACGACTTTAATCAAGAAAAGTCTTTTTAGTAATCATTAATACACGAAACTACGCATATTAGCCTTACGTCAGATGTTTTCGTCGTCAGTCAATTAACTTTACTTTTTGATTTACATAGAAATCATCTCAAACGAAGCTTGTAAGGAAAAAGCAAAGTCGTAGATTCACTTTCAATTAAGAGGGGAAAGTAAACATAGAATAAATTTGCACATCATTTCAATTTCAAGTGAACGAAAGCAAGAAGGAGAAGAAAGATGAAATGAAAACAAAGTTTAGAGCAGCTTTTATTCGAAGAAAACACAAGAGTAAAAGTAAAGAAAATTTAGAAAAAGAAACAATCGTCGGCCAAAAAAGTAGCAAACCTGAATTACTCAACATAAACTTGCCATATTCTACGCTTCGTTTGTTTTTATGATCGCGGCGAAAAGTACTCATTCCTTACTGAAGAAAGTTTTTTGAAAAGCGGCTTAATATACACATATTGGCCTAAGGGATTGCGAACGTTGCGACTATAATTTTTTTACTGGGCACAAACACGATTCGAAGACAGTTGAAGCAAACTCAAGTGAAACGTGATGTTACGAGAAATACAAAATAGAAAGAAAACATGCCCACTTTTGTTGATTGCGAACGAATTTTTCTTACCAAAAATGCGATGTTCAGGCGAGTGAACAGGACGGTGACAGGAGGACGGTTGTCGCCTTGTCGATTTCCATGCGCCAACTTTTGCCGATTATAAGAATATTACCATAGCTTTCGCTAAGATTAACTGCTGACCGAGTTGCGGTAACTTTACTCTTGAGTTTGTGCTCTTGCTTGAAGAAGCGAGCAAGAATTGAGTCCAAGGATCATGCGACTATGCAGTAGTCACACCCTTACGCTCGCTGCGATCCCGAAACCGTGTTCCCATTGCTCCCTATCAAGACGCATGAATCGTACAACCGTTTCTCTTGAACCATTCAACTATCACCTGCTCACTCGTGCGATTCTAGCGTTTACCAGCGCAATCAACACTAAATTTATTTAGATATTGTATTTATAATTTAAAAATTAAATTTTTGTGGTACGAGTGGACGGGCAGTAAAGCTAGTCAAAAAATGTGGAACGCAACCGCAAGGCGCGCATAAAATGTCAAGGGTCGGGACGAAAAATTAGGCAAAGCGAAAAATGGAAGATTTCGCTCATTGAATAAATTGGATAAAAATGTGTGTAACTAGGCTCAATGTTTATTTTTGCCCACTTTTCGTTATGTTCTCATTCAAAATTAATGGGAGCTTATTGAACGCTGAAAAGCTTATTTTTCACGCAATACAATCGCTTCATTTAATATATAAAATTCATATGTGCACTACTATTTCGAGTGCAGTAAAAATATCATTTCAAACAAAACAGAATAAAATAAATATGAAACGCATAATTATAAAGAAATTGGCTATTGATTTCTGATGCTAACCTAAGTTAGAAAGCATAATTTGTTGCTATTTATATTGGAGAAAGTTTTTTAAATTTCGATTTTATTGGTAAATAAAAAGCGGATTTCAACGAAATGCATTCAATTTCACAAATGATGAGCTTAATCGCTAGTCTCAATGAGTAGCCTGAAACTTTTGGAAATCGGAAACTTATATTCTTTCAAAGATAAAAAACAAATTTTGTACCGAATTGAAAGAAGAGTTCAATTTCAGTGTATTGCGCGTCGATTTACTGAAATCATTCGCGAAACATGCGTGTGCCTTTACATTCAAATGCTTTATTTGCGTTGCACTTGAAGCATATCGAACAAGAAAACTCACCAATTTCCAATTTTGATCTATGCTTATTTCGAGCAAATTTTGAAAAGAAGAGGAAAGGAAAGAAAAGAAAAGAAAGAACGAAAAAATCGAAACGAGAGAGATATACTCTATTATTCATTTTGCTCACAAATATTTGACCAAAGCGTTGAGAGGCCGTCTCTTTTGCAAAAGCAAACTACATTTTAGATTTGAAATGCATAAAAAGTTGAAAGTAAAATAAATTGCAGGTAGAGAAGAGAGCGGAGAGCGGGAGAGAGAGAAGTTCGCTTCAATTTATTCAAATTTTCAAAACGATACTTTTTGCAAATAATAAATTGAAGCTATAATTTTCGCTTTCCACTCGTCGATTATATACTCTAACACTTTCAACTTCAAATACAAATTTTCATTTTATGTTTCTGAAGTACTCAAAGAATTGATGCTTTACATTAGCTTGAGACCTGAATTTTTGTAAAGAATTTCCATTTCTATCACGAAGTCATTTTCTCGCCATAAAGTCAAGAATTTACCTGCGTTTTCAATTTTTCATGAATTCAAAAACGATTGAATACATTTTGTATAAATGACAAATTTCTATTCACAAAATTTAAAATCAACAAAAGAGTCGAAATTCACAATAGAACCAAGTATAACACAGTTTACACATTTATGCGTATAGAAAGTGTGAAAAGTTTGAAATTCATCGAGAATTGATAGCGAAAGACTAGATAGAAGTTTTTCCTTTCTTTTTTACTATAGAAAGAAATTGTTACGACAAAAAGAAGCAGCCAAAAAATCTAATAGAACTCCTATCATTTCTATTCTGTATACAAGAGAATTCACACTGCTGTTCGCCTAGACGCTTAACTCTTAGCGATTATTTTTGTTACTTTGTTCTAGCAAAAAAATCCCATGTGAAAAAACTAAATTATTTATATAAGAGCGCGATACAAAGTTATTTTTTAATTTTACTGCTATTTTTTCCAAATCAACGATCATTTTGTAATTTTCATAAACTTACTAAATACAGCATGAAACAAAATTTTAAATAGACATTTATTTTAAAATTTGATTTTTTCAAATCTTTCTATTTTGTGCATAATGAGTGAAGAACAATTAATTTGACTTATTAATTAATTCCTTTGGTCAGAATGGAACATAAAGATAAAGAATAAAAATTTAACAATCAAGCAAAAACATGAATGAGAAAGATTGAGGGTTTTTCTAATTTAGAGAATAATTTTATGGTTCATATAAACATTTTTTCAGAAAATATTTCTTTTGACACATAAGACAATCGATTTATTGAGGTGAAGTTGAACATTGTACTTGAAAAAAGCAATTTCCGAGAAAAAGTATTTTAAATTGGGAAATGTATTTTTTCTTACTTTTTCATATTGTTTTTATCTTTAAACAATTTCAAAATCAAAACCAACTAAAAGCTTGAAGAAAAGTAAAAATTTAATTAAAAATTCAATTGAAAATCAAAATTTTCCTAATAATTTAAGAGCATAATTTGCCGCTACAAATAAAAAGCTGTTTTCTCATTTTTTTATGATTCTTATTTTAATTTAAAATGAATTTCTGGCCATAACATTCGCAGCTTCCTCTCGGTTCTTCTCTTTCAAATATCTACTGGTGAAACAACTTTGGATGAAATGCTAATGTGAATTAACAATTTAGACATAAGATCCTAAGAGACAGAATAAAATGCGGACAGCTAAAAGTTTGGCCAAACGCAATTTCGCACATTTTACCAAAATCAAAACTAAAGGAATTTAAAATAAATTCTTTAAATAAAAAGGAATTCGACATTTTTCTCATTCAATTGAAAAACAATGCCGATCATTCAAATGTCTCGATAGCCACGAAAAATATAATCGGGTTACATGTTAGGATTATCGTATTTGATTAATAAGGAGTAAACATTGATAATATGTCACAAGATATAAAATTAGTCCAAGCCTGGAAAAGAAAATTGGAGCAAACAAAGAAATTGTTCTAAGCTTATATACAATAATTTTATGCTATGTTCTTAGAGATATTTTTGGTAAATAATAAAATCAAGCATTCTCAAAGCTACATAGATTTTTTCACAAAAGCAATCGAATTTAAATCAAATTCAAAATGTTCCTAATTTAATTATCAAATTAAAATGTTTATAGAATAATAATTTAATATAAAATTTAAATTTATAGAATAAAGAATTTCGGGAACTTTTTGTCTATATTTTGATAAATGGATTGTCACGTTTTCCAAAATTTCATTTTAATTGATTCTAAGAAGTGCAACGCATAATATATGCTAAAAAGGTGAATAGAAAGAAATAGTTCTTTATAAATTTTTGTTCATTCGCTACATTTTTTCATATTTTCACTTAAATACAAATCTAGTTTGAAATGTATTTCAAACGATTAAAAAAGATTTATACTGTAAGTCAATTGTTTAGAAAAAGATTCTATGCTACCAATCTGAAGCATGAAATCCTCAAAATCGAATCTATACATTTTATGTCAAAGATTATGTGGTATTAGAGAATTTTAAGATATAGCTTTTCAAACAAAAAGAAATTTATTCAATACTTGTTAGTTTTAGGTTTGAAGAAATTATGAAATTGCGAGGCTGAAGGTAAGAAAAATAAGGAAAAATGAAAAAGATAAGTAATAAGATCTTACTAATAAGCTTAAACATTTTACAATAGATTTGAGCTTGGTAGAGAGATCTTTGTAAAGTTTAAAATTCGTTCTTGTTTGATTTCTATTTCAAGTTAAGGTTTTCAATCAAAAAGTTTTAAATGTATTATAAGCTTCTGCAAAATATAGCAGTGATAACATGTTGAAAGCTTTTAAAAAAGCTTTCAAAGCTCGCATTCATTGAAAATAGGCTCAAAATTTAATTAATATACACACTTTTAAAAGAGTGAGATTTGAAGAGGATAAGTAGAAACAAATTCATGTCGCATGATTAAAGAATAAAAAATTTATTTGAAAATTTAGTGAATTTTCTTTAGTTAGATTCAATTTTTTGAGGAAGAAGAAATTATGTCTTTTTTTTAATTAAGCGTTACCATAGTAATATTTATCTTATTGAGCTTGAACAAATGAAAGTATATTTCATCGAAAAATGTTTCTATTCTATTGCATTTGAATTTTTCTGAATCGAAACTGTTCTTTTTCTTAGAGGTACTAGGTGCCCCATAATAAGCATAGTTATTTTGATCATTATTTTGATTTTTAGGCTTTAAAAAATTATATTATGCAATTTTAAAATGTGATTTATGTAACATGGTAAGAGTACATAAATTTCTTCAGTGTATATTTTTTCTTTAAAGACGAAAATTATTGATGTACTAAAAATTTTAGGTGAAGTTTTCATGAAAAACTTGATTACCATGCACTTTCACTTGCTATTTGTGCTTAAATTATCTGATGAACCTGGTAGAGTATAATCGTTTATTTTAAACAAACTTTCCCGAAAGTGGCGTTTCTATCACGTTGCTATAAAATCTGTAACACATGTACCTGAAATGTATAAGATTGAATTTTAGAGTTGAAAAAATGTTTCAAGGATGATATTTTGTTTATTTAACGTTAGAAATTTTTCCTCAACTACATTGGTGGCCAACAAGTTACTTATCTTTTTCCGTTTAAAAATGGTTTATTTCAATGTAAAAGATGTGGATGAGATAAGTAACTTTCTGGCCAACACTATACACGATTTTATTTATAGCATCTTTTTAACGAAATAAGCTTCAATTTCATTTGCTAATTAAATTTGCTTTTCTTTATAAACGATTCAATTCTAGAATATGGTTCAACCTTTAAAAAGTTCTATAGTGTTGTTGTGATTTGAATTGAAAAACATTTGACTAACAAAAACACAAAGCACAAATATACAAATTTCTGAAATAGCAAGTTTGGCAAAGAATTTAAAACACTTGTTTTTTCTTTTTGTGGTTTAATTCCTAAAGTAGTTGCTAAAAATTTCTTAGAAATTATTTAGAGTCAATATAACTGCTATTCATTTTAACTTTAAATAATAAAAAATTCACCCTAATTATAATTTTGAAAAATATCATCCAGATAACTAGTAAAAGCAATTTATAAATAAAAATATTTCATAGAATTACATGTAGAAATTACTAGATTTTCACTATTTCATATGCTGAAGCCATATATTTAAAAGATTAAACATTTTTTACATAAAAAATTGGATTTCACTTTCTTTTCTTTGTTTTTTTTTTCTTTATTTTTAAGTGAACAGTGAGTTAATTTTTTGTGAAAGCAGCTAATTACTTTATCACAAGAAAAGAAGTGATCAAATTTTAATCAAGGTACGAAGAATTTTTGACAATTTTTCTAAATATCTTATTTGCTGATAAAAGAATTCACAGAGATTTTCTATTATTGAATATACTTAAGGAAATATTTAAATTTCGCTAAATCTTTTTACTTTTGTTGCTTTGACAAAAGTATTTATTTTTTAAAATATCATAAAAAATATAAATGATGTTAACAAAAGCATGCTAGAGCTTTTATTTTGAATTTACTATTTGAGTATAGAGTAACATTATTGTAAATATAATATATGCTTTATTTCAATCGGCAAAATAATAATAGCGGCTTTTAGTGCATTATATTTAGAAAAAATGCGAGGAACATAAATGGTAATGGAAAAATCCTCTTCCACTAAAAGTATAGAAGTGCATTTTAAAAATCCTTCCAAATATACACTCGTGGCCACATTAATATGTTATCTTATCCATTGAAAATTCAAGTTTTAAATAAAAGAGATAGAATATTAATCTGGCCACGAGTGTACATTCGCTTAAGATAAAAATGCAAAATTTCTCTACTTTTAAGCTTGTTTATCAATTGCAAAACAACTTCTCTTCAAATGAACGAAAATAATTGAATAATGTTTGTAATTCAAACAAAGAAACATCGTAATAATGTTTTGTGTTTAGATAATTTACTTAATCAACTAAAAGCATTCACTAGTTCTTTACGATGCGTTTTTAAAACATTCGTCAAATAATTACATTAAAAGCAGATCGATCCAATTCTCGTTCAAACACAACTGCGTATTCTGACTGTTAAATGAAAATTTTTGTTAATTAGAGCATTAATTCTTTATTTAAAATGTTAAACTTGAAGAATGAACTACTTTACTAACTTTTCTCGAATTCTAATCAGAAATTGAAAGAATAAAATGAATGAAATGAACATTGCAAAATGAGCGATGAAATGAATATTGTGAAGACCTATCTTTTGGATGCACTAGTAGAAATGTACGTAATCGTGTGTGAAACATTTTAAGATAAAAATATGCGTTGTTGAAGCCCTATATAAAAAATATGCTGAAATTTTATGTTTTAAGCATGAAATTGCGCACTTTCATAAAATGCTTTCGCTGTTGCCTCAAAATTATGTGTTTAAATTCAAGAGTAAAAAAATTGCAAAATTGTGATATAAGAAACCGTTTCGTAAAACATGGAAATTTCATGCACGCGATTTTCTATATTGAACGAATTTTTTTTTTTTGAGTTTTGAAGTTTTGAAAAATTGAGTTAAGCCCTTTGCTATTTGAACGAGCCTTTGAGCCAAAATAGTTCAATAAATTTTTTCATTAGCGCTCTAAAGAGGTCAACATTGCATTTTCGCTTGTGTTTACCCTAAAGATACAAATAACAGTTAAGTTTCACGAAAAAAAAACTAAAGTAAACAAAATCTGAAAGTTTTGGTTCTCTTGAATTGATATCAGTGTTTAATGGTGAGATCAAGCCTTGAGCTTTTTATTTTTTGGGCTTGAATTCTAAGTTTGAATCTTATTGAAGATAGACGAAAAAAGATTTTTATAAAAGAAAAGATAAATAAAAAGGACATAAAAATGATATCAGATTTATGCCTCAAACAAGCTAAAGAATCCATAGAATAGTTAAAGAATAGATGTGTGTCCTGTGTAGATTGTAATTTTATATCTTGTGTAGGTTGTAAATTTTATTCAATCAAAGCATTGTCAAATTTCAGGAACTTTAAAGATGAAAATTTTTAAGTTAAGTAAACTAACATAATAACCAAATTCAATATTTAGGAAAGAAAAATTTAGGAAATAGAAAAAATACAATGAATTAAATTACCGTATTCCCTCTCAATATGTGGTATGCCGTATTATTTGAAATAAGACGCTTGCAGATCAATGATGTAACTATCTTATTACTTAAACATTAGCAATGATCAAATTAATAATTGAATTAATATTTTACAAAGTTTGAATATAGAAAAACTTAAATGTTACTCACTAAAGTTTATACTTTTTGAAGAACTAATTTTTTCATACGCTGATAGACGCTTGAACTTTATCATGTTATTAAGAATAAAAAGTTTATTAAGTTCTTTTTTTAAAACAAATGATAATTTGATTAATTTCATAGATAATCCTTTTAACATTCTTCACAGATATGTAACATTCTAACTAAAATCAATCGAGACTCTTCTCTCATTTGCTGCATTTGATTTATTTATAAAATTTCAGAAAACGTAACAAATCATAAGTTCAATGTGGAAATATCTTACTTTGCAACTTCTATTAAATTCATGCTAGTTTCAGCAAAATATTTGGCAATATTCGGGATAAAATACATTATTTAAAAATAGTTGAAACATGCAAAAATCAAGTATTCGATTATTTAGATGAAGCAATCAGCTTTAAACATACCAAAGTTTCATCAGTAAAAATTCACTAATGAGATTTTTTCGAACTATAATGAAAGAAGTTACGGTTTTAGCGAGTTTTAGAAAAATGTAATAAAATCAATTTTTATTTTTGAATCTTTATTTGCTTCATTTAAAAACAAAAATTTAAGCTCCTTAGAGTAAATATAATTGAGAAAGTGTGTGAGCAATGCTTTGCAACTTGAAAAGTTTCATGAACAAAATCTTCGTGAAAAATGAGTGGAAAGAGAAGCAAGATTTTTAAAAAATATGAACATATAGGAGCGTGCATTGTGTATTTTGATATGTATTTACATTCATTTTTGATCTACTAAATGGTTAAACACTTTTTCATGCTTTTATAACAAGACTAAAGTTTCCAAAGTTTTACGATATTTCACATTCATTCCTTTACTTTATTGCTGGAAAACTTTAGCATCATTTATTTTACTATTATGATTATTCGACGCACTCTTTTCAATAATATTTAAATTTTTCAGTCCAAATTGATTTATATTGTTGCAAAATAAAAAATTTATTTCCGATTTAGATCGAAAGAATTCTTTTGAAAAATATATTAAAAAATCCTTTCGCACACTTTTTTATAAAAATTTCAAGCTTTAAAAATAACTAAATAATAAAAATGAATAAGAATGAGGCAAACAATCGCTCGTTATTCTTATATATATACAGAGCGTTCAAAAAGTAAGTGATACAAAATTAAACTTTAAATAACTTTCAAACGACAAATCGAAAAAAAAACTCATTTTTTCACGAAAACAAAGATCTTTTTTGTGTTTGAATGTTATTCATTTAAGTTGTAAATTAATGTCA
>NCKU01003866.1:0-13745 GCA_003675995.1 Dinothrombium tinctorium | reverse complement strand
AAAAGATTAAATTTAACTTTTTGGGTGCACCGAATACACCAATTTAAAAAAATTCTAGATTTTTACGGGACGCATGTTACTTGAAAAAACAAGATTTTGAATGGCAGAGATAGCAACTTAGTTTAAATTAAGCTGTACAGATCCCGCCAAAATGTTTTGTGATAATTTTAATCAAATATCGCTTTTATATGGATAAGATAACAAAACATTCTGGCAAAAGCTGTATATGCCATTATCCTATTTATCACAGATTATCAAATCTGAAAAGTGTTTGAATCAGAAACTAACTGTCCACTTGAATGTGGTTATATTCACACAAAGC
Source organism: Dinothrombium tinctorium (assembly GCA_003675995.1). Classification (NCBI taxonomy): domain Eukaryota; kingdom Metazoa; phylum Arthropoda; class Arachnida; order Trombidiformes; family Trombidiidae; genus Dinothrombium; species Dinothrombium tinctorium. The sequence goes on along the minus strand of NCKU01003866.1, from coordinate 13,423 downwards.
AGGAATTCAGAATAAAAAGCATAATCATCAAGTGTGAAAATTCATTTATAGTGTGTTTTTATCTTGCTTTACAAATATTCGATTTTCACCATTAAAAGTTTGTGTAATAAAAGTGTCTGTTTCAAGACTTGTTAGACACAAGTAAAAGTTGTTAAGACTTTTTTTACCGAAGAAGAAACGGTCACACTGTGCATAATTTTAATCGTTTGCAATTTTTGAAATTAAGATAACGCAAAACTGAACTCTTTGAAAGCAATGAATGTAATGATCGCAATAAAATGAAGAGCCCGTTTTTGAAAGAAGTGCGCGAGTTTTTCATTGCGTCAAACGCAAAACGAAAGAAGAGTGAAACTGAAAGCGAACGCCGAAAGCGTTCCAAATCGAAGCGAAAAGATGTTTGTCTTCAAACGAACCAAACGAGTGACCGTTATGAAGAACATCAAACGTATGTACGACGAGCAGAAGCTTTGCGATTTCGAGTTGATCGCGGGCGATCGCAGTTTGAAATGTCACAAAATGGTGATCGCTGCCTTTTCCGAATGGTTTCAGGATTGGCTTTTGCGAGATTCGAATTGCGCGTCTCTCAAACTTCCGCTCAGCTTCACTTTCGAGAATGTCAAAGCTATTTTGGATTATATTTATTCGGGCGAATTCACGCTTAACAAACGAAATGATTTGAGTTCGCTTGTTTCGAAAGCTGCCGAAATCGGCATCACTATTGATCCTAAACAATTGGACATTGTCATTGTGAAGAAACCGAAAGCGAGCGACAAGCCGAGTACAAATACCAAAGAGAACGCACCACAAAGAGATCAAACCAAGGAGAATGCATCGAAAGAAACAAATGCGACCGTTGCAAACTCACAAATTTCGGATCAAATTCAACCTGTTCTTAATTCAACTGAAATATTTTCTTCAAATCAAAGCCCAGAACAGAATTTGAAAAGAGATAACACTAAGAATTCGAATGCAAACAAATTGGCCGCACAAACTCAAAGGGCTAGTTTTGAATTTAGAGCTATTCCTTTAAATCAGACCGTAACAAACGCGAATCTCATTTCGAATTCACCCAAAATTGTGTCTGAGATTGGAAAATCACGAGTATCGATTCCAGACTCTAATATAGAGAAGCGAAAAGTGGACACAGGTAATTGCAATAGTGTTGTCAAAGATCCAGCGAAAAATCATCCGCCATTAATGGAGATCGAACCGAATGTGATAGAAACTGAAAAAAGCAATAAAGGAATGAAGATTCCATCTGTTAGTCCACTTGCTGCTGTTAACTCCCTGCTTGAAGAGGAAACGATATCCGATGACTTTTTCCCGTTTTCTCAAATTATTCCCCCTGAGGATGTATCGCCTAGAAATTCTGGTGAAATGGAGGCACAAGCAGGGAATATCAGTAAAACAAACACACCAAAAACCACGAAATGCCCAATACAAGGTTGTCGCAATCGTTTTGAGAAAGAACGCGAACTTCGTAATCATGTTCGAAGGTGTCATGAGAAAAAATCATTTCCTTGTCCTGTTTGCAAGAAGCGATATGATCGAGGAAAAAATTTCAGTCAACATATGTTGAATAAGCATCCTGATTATATGAAATCCAGATATGCCGCGAAAAAACAAGGCGAAGGGAACGAAACAATGGAAACTGAAGCTGATTTTATCATGAATTGTACGCCGGAAGATATTCAAGTCAATGTTGAACCGTGTATTTATGATTCGCAATTATTCTACTGAGTTTGTTTCCTAATAATGTTTTGATATTTTATCTGTTTTCATTTATTTTGCCCAAATAGTTAATTCAGAGTAAAGAAAGAATCACAGTTGGATTTCTTTCATGAGGACTTTAATTCCTTCCCATGTTTCTTCAGCTGTAGGAAGTATAAAATTTCGCGGCAAAATAAAGCCGTTATTGCCACGATCGCGAAGTTCAACAATAAAACTGTATTTCACTTTCGCTTTTTCGTACACCCAATCAGGAGACGAGCCTGAGGTTGGATAGATGGTGGTCGCGATAGGCCCGTAGCGATATCTTTCTCCATGTTTTTTGTTTACTGCTGAAATTACTTTTTTGGTAATATTATGCAACAGTTCGCCGTCACGTGCTTTTTCTATTTTATAGCCGTAGGGATACATCCACATTTGCGAATAGGAATGTAATGTTATGAAAACACTAAGTTGAGATCCTAAAGCTGATTAATGTTTAAGATTGGATTCACTCAAAGCAGTATTAACTTACACATAATCATATCTCGAACTGCTTTTGTCTCTTTTTCACTAAATGCATAATCTCCGCGAAATATTTCTGAGCACGGGTTTCCGCTTGTCGAAGAACCACCAAAGCTGATATCAAAATTACGATTGAGATCAACGCCTGAAATGTTTAATCATAGATTGTTAAACACATTGCATTACCTACCAATGCATTCGTCAAAAAGTTTCCACGGATAGCGTATTGGAACTGCTTTTGGGGTAGATCTGTTTTTTCTCCACAATCTGTTTGTCCACCACGCATACATATATCCATCCGGATTTAACAAAGGAAATATATACCAATCGAATGCAGTTAGTAATTGCTTAATTTCTGGATCTACTTCTTGTTTTACTGCTAACTTGTAAATTACATAAACAGCGGTTGCTGGCGCGATCCATTCTCGTGCGTGAATGCCAGCATCAATCCAGATGCACGGTTTTGTTTCGTTTGTTTTTATTCCCAGCTGGCAACAGTTTGCTTATAAATCGACAAGCAATATCAAAATTAGAAAAACCTTTATTCCCTTAATTGGATGAAATTCATAAGTTTCTCCTATAGTTATAACTTTCGCTATTGCCGGATGTTTGCGTTCCAAGTTTTCAATGAACATCATTATCTACTCACACAATATGTTTTGTATACAGAAGCGATCGAAAGAATATGAAACCGTTCAAGTTTACCTCATTGTAAGTATGGTAATAATCCAGTCTGAAATCGTCCAATGTTTGACGTCCAGAAGCGTATGAATTTCTCATTATTTGATTATTCTCCTCTTTTTCTCTATCGATTAATTGTTGAATATCTTCTATCAATATTTTAAATGGCAAAAAGTTTTGTTTCAACACTGACTCCAAATTGGAGTGATAATCCGGGGCCACTCGAAAACTAACACGCTCTGCATTTATCGTCGGTTCCTGCCAAAAATCAATATCCATTTTATCGCGCAAAGAATTCAAGAGTTCAACTATTGTTAAATTATTTCCGATATCAATCGAATACAATCTATGATTTAAAAAACTTTTTTGATACAAAGGATTACATTGAAAAAAGTGAAATTCAATTAAAATTTGTAATATGATTAAAATTAATTTCATTTTTGGTTTGACTTGTTGACTGACAATTGAGACTTAGACGTTATGTGCTTTGACTGTTTGCAAGATCTGAGTTATTTCTTGTTTTACAACTTTAGCGAATACTTAATAACTGTGTATTCCAGTTTTTTTCTCGGATCCTGCTTTCGTGGAAATAGCACCACTTATATTTCGGGCAACAGATAACAAGCTGAACACATGCATCATAAGTAACGAGAAAAAACATCCTCGAGATAAAAATTGGGCTAAAAGCATTTTTCTTGGTATATCATTTGCAAATGTAACATCTGCTTTTTTTAAGTGTATAAATAAGCAATCGAAATCAATTATTCTTCAGGTGTAAAATTTTTTTAAAAAAAATTCGTTGTTCGTTGTGCCGAATTCCGAGATAAGCGCTTTACTTAAATAATCTGGAATGATGCGTGATCAATATTTCAAGCACCGCACACTCAAGCTGCCACGAATTTACTTGAAATGGCATTAATCCAATATTTGGCGTTCGCATCAAAGTGGGGCAAAACACAGTACTCAAATTATATGGAGTCATCAGATTGCTTGCCGCTTGCTGCGACACACGATTTAGATGTGCAATCAAATACTTCAAAGTTTGGTAGTGAGCTGGAAGTAATTTATTGATTGCTTCTTTCATTTCGCTAATTTGTTCGTCGAGTGTTGTTTTTTCTAACAAAGCGACAAAATTAATTTAAGATGACAACTTCGTGTTGAATAGCTTACTGATTGCTGAAAGAAAGTAAGGGTATGCGTCGAATGTAATCAGTGGTATTGGCAACAAGCGAAAATACAGCTTCAGTACACCGGTGATAACATGAACGTCATCGCAACTTTTTAAGCAGCTTTCCGAATCTTCCAGATCGGTTTCTAATTTGAGTTTTAAATTTTCAACGTCGTCTGCAAAGCCGGACACTCGATACAAGCCTTCAATATGAAGCCCTAACAAGAATAGAAGATATTTTAGAAAATCATTGCAAAATCCAATACGGAAAACGTTATTTTCAAGCATTTAGTACACTGAAAAGAAGAAAAAGAAAAAAGATTACCCCTGTTTTCAATTTCTTTAACACAATAATCGACAACAAATGGTCGAACAGTATTATAAGCTTTAACGAATGTCGTTAAATCAACACCAAAAACTCTACGTATATGTCTCAGATCCGGACAGCAGTCGTTTGGGACTTTTTCTGAGCACTTTCGGTGTGCGTTAAAACCACAGTCTGAAAGAAAATGAACAAGGTTGTAAAGAAAAATGAAAAGAAGCGAAGAATTGAGCTATACCCTCACACTTGACTCCTTGTCCTAATAATCCCCACATAAAATTACCACAGAAATCACAGAACGGGAGACCCATGAAATTGTGAACTTTAAATGAGTGACTTTTCTCGAATAACTGAACGTCAACTTTTTCATCGAACTCTTGTTCTTCATCCTGATAGTTCTCAACACGAGTGACCTGCATTTGCGAGCGTCGTTCGTCCTTTTGATGCTTTTTTCGAGACTTCTTCTGATGCCGTTTGTGTAGAGTCATATATGGCGACTCTTCATATTTGCAGCTATTGCCGAGAGCGGAGATGTATTCAGCAGCGTGAGCTTCCAAATAAAGGGTGATTAAACCGTCGGCGACCAGATCATGAATGGTGTCGAACCGCTTGTCGCCGACGAAGTGCTTGCCGTCGTAGTAGAGGCGGAAATTCTTGACGGTGCCATTAAAGCGCAACGAGAGCGTGTACTGTCCGGGCGCTCGGGTCGATTCGCGCACCAAATACCGACCGTCTTCGTTGCTTAGTAATTTGTTCGACTCTTCGCGCGAGAGTTTGCCGTGAAACTCGCGGCCATAATGCGACGGCCGGTCAGAGATCGGGTAAGTGGCCACCACTCGTTTCGGAGTGGGCGCTTGCAATTGAAGCTCGTACAAGTAATGCTTCCATATATTGAACGTGTTCTGGTCGCAATCATCGCGATAACAGCCGTTGTTCGCCATCATTCGGGGCTTTGCATTCGGGGCTTGTGATAGTGAATGAAGACGCTTTTGAGCCGAAAACACAAATTGAAACGTGCTTTTCGACCGATTTCAAACACTAAACTCGAACGGTGAAACCAGCGATCGTCCGTCGCTTGGCAACAATCCCCTCAACATCAGTCAACACCCAGTTACTGCCCGCGGCTATCGGTGCGCGGAGGGCACACGACAGGCTTCACTCCGCTTCGCGTGTGTCGGGAACTTTCGTTCTCCGCAATCGTCGACTCTGATTTCGCTGCTTATTGAATTGCACAATTAACACAATGACAAACTGCGCCAATTTTCATCTCAGTGGATACGCATCACTTGTGTTTGCAGGATGCTGCATCCGTTGTCACTCCAATTTTTTCTCTCTTTTCGAAGCAATTTTTTTTTTTGTTTCATTCACTTTCATTTCCTCGTCAATCACTCGTTGTAAAAACGACGGGTAAACGTTGTTGCAAAATTTCCATTTCAACAACAATTTTTCACTTGTCGCAACACAAAATTATCTTAATTTACTGCTCTCTTCGTAATACTAAAGCATCCAATTCTTTAACTGTGTTTTGATAGGAGTAAAATGAAGATTAATTTTGGGGGCGTCAAATCGATTTCAAAATCCAACTGAACAGATTTATTGAGAGATGGTTTAACCAACAAAATAGTCTCGTCAGATACTTCTTACTAAATAAATCTACTCAATTGCTTTTCATATTGTTGTTCAATTGAATTTTGTTTCAAAACAAATCACATAAAAACTTTTTCTTTTAATTGAAATTATTTTCAATTGATTTTATGTCCTAAAAAACAAAATCAAATTCATGTAATGCTCATTTCTGTATTCGATGCTTTTTAATGCAGAAGTGACGCTTGTCAAAGCAGTTACGCTATTCAAATAAATATCGAAATTGGTTACATAATTCCATTATAGCTGTCAACTCATAGAGCTATGATAGCGTAAAAAGTCTCGAAATAACATTTGCACAAATCATCGATATGGCGAAACATTTTTATAAATTGTGCTTTTCATACAGCATATTCAGAACTTTTTATCATTTCTTCGATGCTCAGCGTACAAAAATGTGGGCGGTAAGTAACTGGGCGAGAAATTCTTCACAAATATTTTCTGCCAGAAAAATGGAAAGTTGCCTTCTGTAAATCATTTTTGTTTCTTTATTTTCCTTTGTTTTATTTGCTCCACTCCCACTTTCAATGAGATTAATTTACTTGTAAGTTATTGGCATATAATCACATAGGTCATAAAATCACATTATTTTCATAAAATTTTGTTAATAAAAGTTATTGCAAATGCAAAATCAAAAATTTTACTTATCACAATACAAAATCCGAAGATAACTTGACTCGATGGCCTTTTGTACCTCGACTCATGGTCATATTCAATGAAAAATGGAGAGAATTCGCATGAAATAACAAATTTAACTTGATTTCCTGAAAATTTACATAAAAATGTTAGTAAATGGGTCAGATTCAGGTAGGTAGGGTAAAAATTTATCGATACAAATGAATGGCATCGAAAAAATAAAAGAACAAGCGTCAGAGATGCAGAAAGTTTAATCACAATCAATAATTAAAAGTTCCAATCTGAATTACTTTTATGCGCTATTATTGCGATTAATTATCGGAATATTGTGCAATTTAACTAAATCATTAACAAACAGAACCGAACTAAAATCGGACGCAAAAAATGAACTTCACAGTGAAGAAATTTTAATTTGATCGAAAAGATGTGATTCGCTTGATCGAAAAGATGTGAAGTGAGCTTGCTTTGGCTTTTATATATACGCTAGAGTTTTTTCACTTTAGTTTTTAATCTTTCTAATTACTTTTTCACCAATAACTCAATTTCTATAGCCTTACGCAGAATAATTAAACTTTGTTGAAAGGCAATCTCAAAAACTTGGTTTCATATCTTTAAAAATTATCAATATTTCAACAGCTGTCTTTACATTATTTTATTCTTATAAGAAGTGCATTTGAGTAGTTTATAACGCAAAAAGCGTCATGAGTATTTTCAAAAGAAAAAGAATTTTGAAAAAGCATCTGTTAGATGATAAAAAATTAGGTTCAAAAAGCGAATAAAATTTAACTTAACTGTTCAGGCTTTTGCTGTTGACGAATTGTATTATCAGAGAAAATTTTAAAATGCCATTATAACATTGCACCACTTTTATTCTATAGAGAATGAAAGTTTTTGGTAAAGATTAGAGAGTGAAGTTTATGAAAGGAGTTTTTCGATGTACAGCTACTGACAGAATATGTTTCATCTGATCGACGATTGAACTTTAAATCGCTTGAATTTAAGCATTTCAGATAAAAGCATACGGAAAAATTTTAAGTTATTTTAAGTGAACCTGGCACAAATGCTGTATGAAGTTAGACTGGACCGAAGCTGGCCGTTCTAAAGAAGTTTCACTGTATTTCCACACATTTATCGAAGTTAAGTCGATACATCACAATATATCACAATTTTTCTCACAGAGCCGTCTATTCATGCGAGCTCTAATTGTTTCACAAAAATTACCATTAAGTCTATAGGACACATACAGTTTCGGAAAAAAAGTTTGTCCCGAATCGATCGTTTAATATCTTATAACTCTGAAACGAATGAATTTTGACCAGAGTTTGCGACAAAATTAAAAGCATTCAAAAGTAAAATCAAGCAAAGTTATGAATTTTGTTCAAACAAACAGATGCCAGTGTATTCTAGTGAAGGTCAATAGCAAAATGTGTGTTTAAGTAAGTGAAGAATAGTTTTTCATTTTTTCTTGTGGCGATTTCATAAAAAGTTGATTAAATTGCTTGTGTTAGAACAAAAAGAAGAAAGAATTCTAAATGAATAATTTTTAAAAATGTCGGAAGCATAAATGAAGAATTCAACATTATTCGAACTTTGATTCTTCGAAAATGTAGTGAGCAACCTTAATTCAACAGATTCATTATTGCCTCAGAAAATGTATCGCCGCCATGCATATGTTTCAATATTGTTTTCTCGCCGTTCGAACGATGATCTGCGAATTGAACACAGTTTTTCGTGCGTTTTTATCATATTCAAACGCGATTGCAAACAGTTGAAGTTCAACGCAAAGTGAAATGTTCATTTTGTTTATGAAAAATTCACAAATATCTTTTCAAAACTCACTTTACAAATATGGAATTAACATGTGCAAATAATATGTGATTTCGTGTGACTTGTTTTGTTTTGTGAGAATAGTTCACGAGTTATAGTTTGCTAAACGACAGTTCTGAGCAATCATCAAGCCTTTTCATTCAATCTCATCGTTCTTTCGATTTCATCAATGGTAAGTCAAGAAATTATTTGCATTTTTAGCATTTTTCGCTTGAAATATAGTTTATTTATAAAATAAAGTTTTATTTTAATTTATGAAACGCTCCCTTAGCTGCCTTCGAAAATAAACTCTACGGGTAAAAATATGTCTAATAGACAACATTTAAAACAATTCTGAGCGAAGCCCGCATCTTTAGATTCGACCGCTGTCAAAGAGCCACCTATCTGTAATGACGCGCCTTTTATTGACATGCTTTATACACATTGCTCTAACTTTGCATTTATTTGCATTTCATTTGTTACAATTTAGTAGAAAATTACTAAAATAATGAGATTTTCGTTATTTCTATTCGCTTTGACTTTTAATTCGGTTTTCTTGCCCTACAGTAAAAGGAATCATTTTGAATTTATTTCATTGTTGCTTTAAGCAAAACATTACGAGAAAATTGACAAATGCACTACAATAGATTCTCAAATTAATTAAGAAAAAATATGGTCGTTGAATTGCCTTTTTATAATTTGGTTATCTCCTAAAGCATCAAAATTTAATTGAATTCTTTTTCATGTGCTTATTTAATTAAAAAGTGTGCGACTGTGATTGCAAAGATTAACCGATTGAAAACAACAGAAATTTTTTCTAATAAGTTTCCTGATTTTTTCGTTCAATGATAAATTTTGGTCATAAAACTTTTCGACATGAAATTTGAAAGTTTATTATTAAAAAAGTAATAATTGATTATGTAATAATAATTATGTAAATTACAAGTAATTTGAGAATTGTTCAAAATGTTTAAAATGATGAATGAGTTCAGAAATGTGGAAATTAAAGAATGGGGCGAGGCCTCAAAAATTTGATCGACAGGTTCAAACATTTTCATTGCTTGACCAAAGTTAAAGTGAAAAACTTGCCAAAACTCATATATGCACATGTCTACTGTTTATTTATGTGTGTTCTTAAATTTTAAATAATTTGATCACAAATTGAGAGCATTTGAACAAAAAAGAAATTTTAATGCCCGCCAGCTAACACGCTTTTCATATAGTTTTAAATTTTTACATTTCTAACCTTAATAACAAATTGCAAAGCATCTTTTTGAAAACCTTTCTCGCTTTGAGTATCATGTTTCAAAACTTATTTAAGAAAAGCAAGTTTTCGGCTTTTCACGACTGTATAATTCTGACAAAAGATTTTGATTATACGCGCAAGAGATACACTTTTCGAACAGATTCTAATACTAATCTATTACTAATCTAATTACTAATTTACTATACTATTACTAATCTGAGCAGAAAATAGAATAAATCTGTGCGAGCCATTGGGCACTAAAAGCGGAACTTTATGTTGCTCACAAAAGTACAATTTTTATTACTTTAGTTAATTTTTTTAATTGTTTTCAATGCGAAACAAGTTTTGTCGAAAGATTGTCGCTAGATCTTGTTGATTATGAAAGTGTATAAAGAAAATAATTGAAGAGATTTTATTTGATTCAAACAAAAACAAAAGTTTTGGAAACGAAAACTAAAGAAAGTAAAATCACTGACGTAAAAGGAGATAAATTTGGCTTCTCGACTCAAATATCGTTTGCTTCAAATAGTTTCCGGTACTTTTTGTCATGAATTGAATTTTTATTCAATCTTTTCGTTTAAATTTCACAAAAAATAAAACTTCCTTATATTTATCTACGTGAAAAAAGTTTTGATTTAAATGAACTTTTCGAATTTTTAAAGTTGAAAGTGATAAAAATATTCATAAAAATTGATAAAAATAAATTTTATAAATATTCAATTTTTAGACATTTTAAAAAGTTTATTATTGTGTAAATTGCAAATTATACCGAAAAATCTTTTGAGCGATTTGATTTTTTGGACAAGAATTTGTCAAAACATAGCTTTGAAAGCCAAATAATTAATATAAATGTTCTATTGTATGATAATAGAATAGTAGACCCATTTCAAAAACACAAAACTTAATAGGGCGTTTGTTAGCAACAGCAAGTACAAAAGTCACTTTAATTTATCATTCGAATAGATTATATTTGTTGTCTAATTCCTATCAAAGAGGAAATTTTTTTCGTTAAGTTTATTATTTATAAAATTTAGAATTTATAAAAAAAGAAAATTTAATTTTTTGCTGTCGACATTTAATGAAGTGTAATAAAATATTTATAGCTTACGTAAAATATAATGCAATTACAAGAAAATTTTATTTCCTCTGCAATTGAAAAAAATACAAAACACTGAATCACATTTTCAAATTACATCCGAAAAGATGTGGGATGCTGAGCATCTTCAAAACGCATCTTTGACGCATGTTTGTTCGCACTCAATCTGAAAGCAAATAAAGCGAGCGACAAACTTTTGAATTCGCTCAAATCTTAATTCAACATAGGCGAAGTGAGCAATCGTTTATTTCCATACTTTCTTTTTATTGAAACCAATTCATTTCTTGCGTCTATTGAACCGAATCGCAAATTGAAAATATCAGACGACGACAAAGCTTTGACTCTTACCTCAACAGGTATTTATGTTATCTTTTTATTTTCCTTTTAGATCATTTTATATAAAATTTAAAAAGATTTGGGTTTTTAAGCCGAAAGAAAAATGACAATTTTCCTACTTAAAGTTGGTGAAATTATTAAAAAAGTTTCATTCATTAATTTCGATTTCTAATGAATAAAATTTTTAGCAGAAGAGGTGAAGAAAATTGTTAAAGAAAACGGTTAAACTTATGAACAAGATTTTGATTTTTGTTTAATTTTGAAAAAGCTCTCTGTAAAAAAAACTTTTCATTTGAAAAATTACTTATAGCGCATTAATGGTTTAACTAACCTAACGAATCTTAGTAACTAATTTATCAAATGTTTCTTTAGTGCGAGTAAATTTTGTACTTGACGATGCAAAAACTTTCTTTGATAGAAAAAGCTTAGGTGGCATTAAAAAGAGAGATTGAAGTTAAGCTTTATTAATACAAAAAAAAGATGAAGCTAAGAAATTATTTGATAAAAACTTTCTGATTACTTTCATTTATAACAAGTCATTGACTAGAGTGAAAACTTCCTAAGCATCAAAAATGCAGTAAATACAAAAATATCTTTGCATTGAAAGCACTTCAACTGAAAATGGTTCAATTTTCTAACCTAACGAAAAGTCATTTTTTGCATTCAAAGCAAGCGCTAATAAAAAAAGAAATTCAGACAAAGAAGTTTTTTGTTTACCGAAAATTGAATCTCAACAATGGAGCTGTTTCTAAGATTTTACTCGAGATTTAATCTTCATTAACCAAACCTGAATTTAGCAATTTCGTCAACGAGAGTTTCCAATCAAAATTTGTTATAAGGCTGATGGATAAACTCTAACTCTAGTTAAACGTTAATACTTTAATATTCGAAAAATTTGTTTTAAGTTAAACGATTATTTTTCAATATTTAGAATATCAAAAATGTACATCTCCTGTCAAAACTGTTTTAGATAATTAACAAAAGTTTACCAATTTTCTTGATAAGATAGAAAACATTCTGGTGAAGTGTATGTCATAAAATTGGTCTGCTTATTTCAGCTCTTTTCACACGTATTAGCAAATCTCACTCATTAAAAATGTATGTTCTGTTCTAGTAATAAGTTTCAAAGCAATTTTCATGTTCATGCAAGAAATAAGTCTTTGCAATGGCTTTATTTATAGGCGAGATTGAATTTATATTTAAATAAACTTTGCTAATAAACGACAAATACTTTTCGCTACCTTCTAAGATAGCAACAAATTTGAAGTTAAGATTTAATTCTAAATACAAAAGCAAACTTTTAATAGCAATTTCTGTGATTAAATTAAGTTACAAAATAAATAAATTAATAAGATCTTTAAGATTTTGCTTCTTTTTGATGAATTACTCAAAGGTTTCAAAATTTTTACGAGATGTAAAAGCAGAAAAAATTCATCGACCAACAAGCAGAAGTAATCAAAATCATTTTTTATTTTTTATTCTTCAAAAAACCTATTTCATATAGAAAAAATTACATAGTATTGCATTACTCATTGTATTGCACTGTTTTTTTGTTTGTGAACAATAATTGTACGAATTCGGAAATGGCCTTTCTAATAATAGATGGCTTGTTGAATAGGGCCTTTCGGAATAAATTCATTCAATTGAATTGCAAGTTTATGTTGGCTTCCAAACACAGCCCTAAGCAGAATAGTTGCAAAAAAAAGATGTGAAATGGTTATGAATTAAGAACAGTGGCTCAAGATATTAAATAAAATGTTTTAAATTGTGTGATGATTTAAAGTTTTTTGAATTAGCTTATTTTTTAAATAACAATGGAATTGAATTTGTATTAAAATTTAATATTGTCAAATTTGGTAAATTAGATCGGTTGAGTAGATTAATTAAATATGCTTTTACAAGAATAAAGTTTTCTATAGTTCACCATTTATTTTGTACTCTAAAAGATTCAATACTTTAACCGAAGAGCTCCGAAATATTGATTATTTTGTAATTTTTCTAAAAAATTTTCATTATTAATATTTTTATCATCAATCAATGAATCGATCAAGTTTATTTTTTAGATGACAAGATGTAAGAACAAGTCTACAATCATTTTTAATGTTTGAGATACATGCATTCGACATATAAAGTGCTTATGCGAATAAAGTTCATTTCAATTCAATTCAAACGTTCTGAATACCCAAGTAACAAGAAATATATTAAAAATATATTTTTTTAGGTAAAGAAATATATTGTTTTTTGTGCACTTTTCAA
>NCKU01003865.1:0-13747 GCA_003675995.1 Dinothrombium tinctorium | reverse complement strand
TTGAAAAGTGCACAAAAAACAATATATTTCTTTACCTAAAAAAATATATTTTTAATATATTTCTTGTTACTTGGGTATTCAGAACGTTTGAATTGAATTGAAATGAACTTTATTCGCATAAGCACTTTATATGTCGAATGCATGTATCTCAAACATTAAAAATGATTGTAGACTTGTTCTTACATCTTGTCATCTAAAAAATAAACTTGATCGATTCATTGATTGATGATAAAAATATTAATAATGAAAATTTTTTAGAAAAATTACAAAATAATCAATATTTCGGAGCTCTTCGGTTAAAGTATTGAATCTTTTAGAGTACAAAATAAATGGTGAACTATAGAAAACTTTATTCTTGTAAAAGCATATTTAATTAATCTACTCAACCGATCTAATTTACCAAATTTGACAATATTAAATTTTAATACAAATTCAATTCCATTGTTATTTAAAAAATAAGCTAATTCAAAAAACTTTAAATCATCACACAATTTAAAACATTTTATTTAATATCTTGAGCCACTGTTCTTAATTCATAACCATTTCACATCTTTTTTTTGCAACTATTCTGCTTAGGGCTGTGTTTGGAAGCCAACATAAACTTGCAATTCAATTGAATGAATTTATTCCGAAAGGCCCTATTCAACAAGCCATCTATTATTAGAAAGGCCATTTCCGAATTCGTACAATTATTGTTCACAAACAAAAAAACAGTGCAATACAATGAGTAATGCAATACTATGTAATTTTTTCTATATGAAATAGGTTTTTTGAAGAATAAAAAATAAAAAATGATTTTGATTACTTCTGCTTGTTGGTCGATGAATTTTTTCTGCTTTTACATCTCGTAAAAATTTTGAAACCTTTGAGTAATTCATCAAAAAGAAGCAAAATCTTAAAGATCTTATTAATTTATTTATTTTGTAACTTAATTTAATCACAGAAATTGCTATTAAAAGTTTGCTTTTGTATTTAGAATTAAATCTTAACTTCAAATTTGTTGCTATCTTAGAAGGTAGCGAAAAGTATTTGTCGTTTATTAGCAAAGTTTATTTAAATATAAATTCAATCTCGCCTATAAATAAAGCCATTGCAAAGACTTATTTCTTGCATGAACATGAAAATTGCTTTGAAACTTATTACTAGAACAGAACATACATTTTTAATGAGTGAGATTTGCTAATACGTGTGAAAAGAGCTGAAATAAGCAGACCAATTTTATGACATACACTTCACCAGAATGTTTTCTATCTTATCAAGAAAATTGGTAAACTTTTGTTAATTATCTAAAACAGTTTTGACAGGAGATGTACATTTTTGATATTCTAAATATTGAAAAATAATCGTTTAACTTAAAACAAATTTTTCGAATATTAAAGTATTAACGTTTAACTAGAGTTAGAGTTTATCCATCAGCCTTATAACAAATTTTGATTGGAAACTCTCGTTGACGAAATTGCTAAATTCAGGTTTGGTTAATGAAGATTAAATCTCGAGTAAAATCTTAGAAACAGCTCCATTGTTGAGATTCAATTTTCGGTAAACAAAAAACTTCTTTGTCTGAATTTCTTTTTTTATTAGCGCTTGCTTTGAATGCAAAAAATGACTTTTCGTTAGGTTAGAAAATTGAACCATTTTCAGTTGAAGTGCTTTCAATGCAAAGATATTTTTGTATTTACTGCATTTTTGATGCTTAGGAAGTTTTCACTCTAGTCAATGACTTGTTATAAATGAAAGTAATCAGAAAGTTTTTATCAAATAATTTCTTAGCTTCATCTTTTTTTTGTATTAATAAAGCTTAACTTCAATCTCTCTTTTTAATGCCACCTAAGCTTTTTCTATCAAAGAAAGTTTTTGCATCGTCAAGTACAAAATTTACTCGCACTAAAGAAACATTTGATAAATTAGTTACTAAGATTCGTTAGGTTAGTTAAACCATTAATGCGCTATAAGTAATTTTTCAAATGAAAAGTTTTTTTTACAGAGAGCTTTTTCAAAATTAAACAAAAATCAAAATCTTGTTCATAAGTTTAACCGTTTTCTTTAACAATTTTCTTCACCTCTTCTGCTAAAAATTTTATTCATTAGAAATCGAAATTAATGAATGAAACTTTTTTAATAATTTCACCAACTTTAAGTAGGAAAATTGTCATTTTTCTTTCGGCTTAAAAACCCAAATCTTTTTAAATTTTATATAAAATGATCTAAAAGGAAAATAAAAAGATAACATAAATACCTGTTGAGGTAAGAGTCAAAGCTTTGTCGTCGTCTGATATTTTCAATTTGCGATTCGGTTCAATAGACGCAAGAAATGAATTGGTTTCAATAAAAAGAAAGTATGGAAATAAACGATTGCTCACTTCGCCTATGTTGAATTAAGATTTGAGCGAATTCAAAAGTTTGTCGCTCGCTTTATTTGCTTTCAGATTGAGTGCGAACAAACATGCGTCAAAGATGCGTTTTGAAGATGCTCAGCATCCCACATCTTTTCGGATGTAATTTGAAAATGTGATTCAGTGTTTTGTATTTTTTTCAATTGCAGAGGAAATAAAATTTTCTTGTAATTGCATTATATTTTACGTAAGCTATAAATATTTTATTACACTTCATTAAATGTCGACAGCAAAAAATTAAATTTTCTTTTTTTATAAATTCTAAATTTTATAAATAATAAACTTAACGAAAAAAATTTCCTCTTTGATAGGAATTAGACAACAAATATAATCTATTCGAATGATAAATTAAAGTGACTTTTGTACTTGCTGTTGCTAACAAACGCCCTATTAAGTTTTGTGTTTTTGAAATGGGTCTACTATTCTATTATCATACAATAGAACATTTATATTAATTATTTGGCTTTCAAAGCTATGTTTTGACAAATTCTTGTCCAAAAAATCAAATCGCTCAAAAGATTTTTCGGTATAATTTGCAATTTACACAATAATAAACTTTTTAAAATGTCTAAAAATTGAATATTTATAAAATTTATTTTTATCAATTTTTATGAATATTTTTATCACTTTCAACTTTAAAAATTCGAAAAGTTCATTTAAATCAAAACTTTTTTCACGTAGATAAATATAAGGAAGTTTTATTTTTTGTGAAATTTAAACGAAAAGATTGAATAAAAATTCAATTCATGACAAAAAGTACCGGAAACTATTTGAAGCAAACGATATTTGAGTCGAGAAGCCAAATTTATCTCCTTTTACGTCAGTGATTTTACTTTCTTTAGTTTTCGTTTCCAAAACTTTTGTTTTTGTTTGAATCAAATAAAATCTCTTCAATTATTTTCTTTATACACTTTCATAATCAACAAGATCTAGCGACAATCTTTCGACAAAACTTGTTTCGCATTGAAAACAATTAAAAAAATTAACTAAAGTAATAAAAATTGTACTTTTGTGAGCAACATAAAGTTCCGCTTTTAGTGCCCAATGGCTCGCACAGATTTATTCTATTTTCTGCTCAGATTAGTAATAGTATAGTAAATTAGTAATTAGATTAGTAATAGATTAGTATTAGAATCTGTTCGAAAAGTGTATCTCTTGCGCGTATAATCAAAATCTTTTGTCAGAATTATACAGTCGTGAAAAGCCGAAAACTTGCTTTTCTTAAATAAGTTTTGAAACATGATACTCAAAGCGAGAAAGGTTTTCAAAAAGATGCTTTGCAATTTGTTATTAAGGTTAGAAATGTAAAAATTTAAAACTATATGAAAAGCGTGTTAGCTGGCGGGCATTAAAATTTCTTTTTTGTTCAAATGCTCTCAATTTGTGATCAAATTATTTAAAATTTAAGAACACACATAAATAAACAGTAGACATGTGCATATATGAGTTTTGGCAAGTTTTTCACTTTAACTTTGGTCAAGCAATGAAAATGTTTGAACCTGTCGATCAAATTTTTGAGGCCTCGCCCCATTCTTTAATTTCCACATTTCTGAACTCATTCATCATTTTAAACATTTTGAACAATTCTCAAATTACTTGTAATTTACATAATTATTATTACATAATCAATTATTACTTTTTTAATAATAAACTTTCAAATTTCATGTCGAAAAGTTTTATGACCAAAATTTATCATTGAACGAAAAAATCAGGAAACTTATTAGAAAAAATTTCTGTTGTTTTCAATCGGTTAATCTTTGCAATCACAGTCGCACACTTTTTAATTAAATAAGCACATGAAAAAGAATTCAATTAAATTTTGATGCTTTAGGAGATAACCAAATTATAAAAAGGCAATTCAACGACCATATTTTTTCTTAATTAATTTGAGAATCTATTGTAGTGCATTTGTCAATTTTCTCGTAATGTTTTGCTTAAAGCAACAATGAAATAAATTCAAAATGATTCCTTTTACTGTAGGGCAAGAAAACCGAATTAAAAGTCAAAGCGAATAGAAATAACGAAAATCTCATTATTTTAGTAATTTTCTACTAAATTGTAACAAATGAAATGCAAATAAATGCAAAGTTAGAGCAATGTGTATAAAGCATGTCAATAAAAGGCGCGTCATTACAGATAGGTGGCTCTTTGACAGCGGTCGAATCTAAAGATGCGGGCTTCGCTCAGAATTGTTTTAAATGTTGTCTATTAGACATATTTTTACCCGTAGAGTTTATTTTCGAAGGCAGCTAAGGGAGCGTTTCATAAATTAAAATAAAACTTTATTTTATAAATAAACTATATTTCAAGCGAAAAATGCTAAAAATGCAAATAATTTCTTGACTTACCATTGATGAAATCGAAAGAACGATGAGATTGAATGAAAAGGCTTGATGATTGCTCAGAACTGTCGTTTAGCAAACTATAACTCGTGAACTATTCTCACAAAACAAAACAAGTCACACGAAATCACATATTATTTGCACATGTTAATTCCATATTTGTAAAGTGAGTTTTGAAAAGATATTTGTGAATTTTTCATAAACAAAATGAACATTTCACTTTGCGTTGAACTTCAACTGTTTGCAATCGCGTTTGAATATGATAAAAACGCACGAAAAACTGTGTTCAATTCGCAGATCATCGTTCGAACGGCGAGAAAACAATATTGAAACATATGCATGGCGGCGATACATTTTCTGAGGCAATAATGAATCTGTTGAATTAAGGTTGCTCACTACATTTTCAAAGAATCAAAGTTCGAATAATGTTGAATTCTTTATTTTCGCTTCCGACGTTTTTAAAAATTATTCATTTAGAATTCTTGCTTCTTTTTGTTCTAACACTAAAGCAATTTAATTAACTTTTTATGAAATCGCCACACGAAAAAATGAAAAACTATTCTTCACTTACTTAAACACACATTTTGCTATTGACCTTCACTAGAATACACTGGCACCTGTTTGTTTGAACAAAATTCATAACTTTGCTTGATTTTACTTTTGAATGCTTTTAATTTTGTCGCAAACTCTGGTCAAAATTCATTCGTTTCAGAGTTATAAGATATTAAACGATCGATTCGGGACAAACTTTTTTTCCGAAACTGTATGTGTCCTATAGACTTAATGGTAATTTTTGTGAAACAATTAGAGCTCGCATGAATAGACGGCTCTGTGAGAAAAATTGTGATATATTGTGATGTATCGACTTAACTTCGATAAATGTGTGGAAATACAGTGAAACTTCTTTAGAACGGCCAGCTTCGGTCCAGTCTAACTTCATACAGCATTTGTGCCAGGTTCACTTAAAATAACTTAAAATTTTTCCGTATGCTTTTATCTGAAATGCTTAAATTCAAGCGATTTAAAGTTCAATCGTCGATCAGATGAAACATATTCTGTCAGTAGCTGTACATCGAAAAACTCCTTTCATAAACTTCACTCTCTAATCTTTACCAAAAACTTTCATTCTCTATAGAATAAAAGTGGTGCAATGTTATAATGGCATTTTAAAATTTTCTCTGATAATACAATTCGTCAACAGCAAAAGCCTGAACAGTTAAGTTAAATTTTATTCGCTTTTTGAACCTAATTTTTTATCATCTAACAGATGCTTTTTCAAAATTCTTTTTCTTTTGAAAATACTCATGACGCTTTTTGCGTTATAAACTACTCAAATGCACTTCTTATAAGAATAAAATAATGTAAAGACAGCTGTTGAAATATTGATAATTTTTAAAGATATGAAACCAAGTTTTTGAGATTGCCTTTCAACAAAGTTTAATTATTCTGCGTAAGGCTATAGAAATTGAGTTATTGGTGAAAAAGTAATTAGAAAGATTAAAAACTAAAGTGAAAAAACTCTAGCGTATATATAAAAGCCAAAGCAAGCTCACTTCACATCTTTTCGATCAAGCGAATCACATCTTTTCGATCAAATTAAAATTTCTTCACTGTGAAGTTCATTTTTTGCGTCCGATTTTAGTTCGGTTCTGTTTGTTAATGATTTAGTTAAATTGCACAATATTCCGATAATTAATCGCAATAATAGCGCATAAAAGTAATTCAGATTGGAACTTTTAATTATTGATTGTGATTAAACTTTCTGCATCTCTGACGCTTGTTCTTTTATTTTTTCGATGCCATTCATTTGTATCGATAAATTTTTACCCTACCTACCTGAATCTGACCCATTTACTAACATTTTTATGTAAATTTTCAGGAAATCAAGTTAAATTTGTTATTTCATGCGAATTCTCTCCATTTTTCATTGAATATGACCATGAGTCGAGGTACAAAAGGCCATCGAGTCAAGTTATCTTCGGATTTTGTATTGTGATAAGTAAAATTTTTGATTTTGCATTTGCAATAACTTTTATTAACAAAATTTTATGAAAATAATGTGATTTTATGACCTATGTGATTATATGCCAATAACTTACAAGTAAATTAATCTCATTGAAAGTGGGAGTGGAGCAAATAAAACAAAGGAAAATAAAGAAACAAAAATGATTTACAGAAGGCAACTTTCCATTTTTCTGGCAGAAAATATTTGTGAAGAATTTCTCGCCCAGTTACTTACCGCCCACATTTTTGTACGCTGAGCATCGAAGAAATGATAAAAAGTTCTGAATATGCTGTATGAAAAGCACAATTTATAAAAATGTTTCGCCATATCGATGATTTGTGCAAATGTTATTTCGAGACTTTTTACGCTATCATAGCTCTATGAGTTGACAGCTATAATGGAATTATGTAACCAATTTCGATATTTATTTGAATAGCGTAACTGCTTTGACAAGCGTCACTTCTGCATTAAAAAGCATCGAATACAGAAATGAGCATTACATGAATTTGATTTTGTTTTTTAGGACATAAAATCAATTGAAAATAATTTCAATTAAAAGAAAAAGTTTTTATGTGATTTGTTTTGAAACAAAATTCAATTGAACAACAATATGAAAAGCAATTGAGTAGATTTATTTAGTAAGAAGTATCTGACGAGACTATTTTGTTGGTTAAACCATCTCTCAATAAATCTGTTCAGTTGGATTTTGAAATCGATTTGACGCCCCCAAAATTAATCTTCATTTTACTCCTATCAAAACACAGTTAAAGAATTGGATGCTTTAGTATTACGAAGAGAGCAGTAAATTAAGATAATTTTGTGTTGCGACAAGTGAAAAATTGTTGTTGAAATGGAAATTTTGCAACAACGTTTACCCGTCGTTTTTACAACGAGTGATTGACGAGGAAATGAAAGTGAATGAAACAAAAAAAAAAATTGCTTCGAAAAGAGAGAAAAAATTGGAGTGACAACGGATGCAGCATCCTGCAAACACAAGTGATGCGTATCCACTGAGATGAAAATTGGCGCAGTTTGTCATTGTGTTAATTGTGCAATTCAATAAGCAGCGAAATCAGAGTCGACGATTGCGGAGAACGAAAGTTCCCGACACACGCGAAGCGGAGTGAAGCCTGTCGTGTGCCCTCCGCGCACCGATAGCCGCGGGCAGTAACTGGGTGTTGACTGATGTTGAGGGGATTGTTGCCAAGCGACGGACGATCGCTGGTTTCACCGTTCGAGTTTAGTGTTTGAAATCGGTCGAAAAGCACGTTTCAATTTGTGTTTTCGGCTCAAAAGCGTCTTCATTCACTATCACAAGCCCCGAATGCAAAGCCCCGAATGATGGCGAACAACGGCTGTTATCGCGATGATTGCGACCAGAACACGTTCAATATATGGAAGCATTACTTGTACGAGCTTCAATTGCAAGCGCCCACTCCGAAACGAGTGGTGGCCACTTACCCGATCTCTGACCGGCCGTCGCATTATGGCCGCGAGTTTCACGGCAAACTCTCGCGCGAAGAGTCGAACAAATTACTAAGCAACGAAGACGGTCGGTATTTGGTGCGCGAATCGACCCGAGCGCCCGGACAGTACACGCTCTCGTTGCGCTTTAATGGCACCGTCAAGAATTTCCGCCTCTACTACGACGGCAAGCACTTCGTCGGCGACAAGCGGTTCGACACCATTCATGATCTGGTCGCCGACGGTTTAATCACCCTTTATTTGGAAGCTCACGCTGCTGAATACATCTCCGCTCTCGGCAATAGCTGCAAATATGAAGAGTCGCCATATATGACTCTACACAAACGGCATCAGAAGAAGTCTCGAAAAAAGCATCAAAAGGACGAACGACGCTCGCAAATGCAGGTCACTCGTGTTGAGAACTATCAGGATGAAGAACAAGAGTTCGATGAAAAAGTTGACGTTCAGTTATTCGAGAAAAGTCACTCATTTAAAGTTCACAATTTCATGGGTCTCCCGTTCTGTGATTTCTGTGGTAATTTTATGTGGGGATTATTAGGACAAGGAGTCAAGTGTGAGGGTATAGCTCAATTCTTCGCTTCTTTTCATTTTTCTTTACAACCTTGTTCATTTTCTTTCAGACTGTGGTTTTAACGCACACCGAAAGTGCTCAGAAAAAGTCCCAAACGACTGCTGTCCGGATCTGAGACATATACGTAGAGTTTTTGGTGTTGATTTAACGACATTCGTTAAAGCTTATAATACTGTTCGACCATTTGTTGTCGATTATTGTGTTAAAGAAATTGAAAACAGGGGTAATCTTTTTTCTTTTTCTTCTTTTCAGTGTACTAAATGCTTGAAAATAACGTTTTCCGTATTGGATTTTGCAATGATTTTCTAAAATATCTTCTATTCTTGTTAGGGCTTCATATTGAAGGCTTGTATCGAGTGTCCGGCTTTGCAGACGACGTTGAAAATTTAAAACTCAAATTAGAAACCGATCTGGAAGATTCGGAAAGCTGCTTAAAAAGTTGCGATGACGTTCATGTTATCACCGGTGTACTGAAGCTGTATTTTCGCTTGTTGCCAATACCACTGATTACATTCGACGCATACCCTTACTTTCTTTCAGCAATCAGTAAGCTATTCAACACGAAGTTGTCATCTTAAATTAATTTTGTCGCTTTGTTAGAAAAAACAACACTCGACGAACAAATTAGCGAAATGAAAGAAGCAATCAATAAATTACTTCCAGCTCACTACCAAACTTTGAAGTATTTGATTGCACATCTAAATCGTGTGTCGCAGCAAGCGGCAAGCAATCTGATGACTCCATATAATTTGAGTACTGTGTTTTGCCCCACTTTGATGCGAACGCCAAATATTGGATTAATGCCATTTCAAGTAAATTCGTGGCAGCTTGAGTGTGCGGTGCTTGAAATATTGATCACGCATCATTCCAGATTATTTAAGTAAAGCGCTTATCTCGGAATTCGGCACAACGAACAACGAATTTTTTTTAAAAAAATTTTACACCTGAAGAATAATTGATTTCGATTGCTTATTTATACACTTAAAAAAAGCAGATGTTACATTTGCAAATGATATACCAAGAAAAATGCTTTTAGCCCAATTTTTATCTCGAGGATGTTTTTTCTCGTTACTTATGATGCATGTGTTCAGCTTGTTATCTGTTGCCCGAAATATAAGTGGTGCTATTTCCACGAAAGCAGGATCCGAGAAAAAAACTGGAATACACAGTTATTAAGTATTCGCTAAAGTTGTAAAACAAGAAATAACTCAGATCTTGCAAACAGTCAAAGCACATAACGTCTAAGTCTCAATTGTCAGTCAACAAGTCAAACCAAAAATGAAATTAATTTTAATCATATTACAAATTTTAATTGAATTTCACTTTTTTCAATGTAATCCTTTGTATCAAAAAAGTTTTTTAAATCATAGATTGTATTCGATTGATATCGGAAATAATTTAACAATAGTTGAACTCTTGAATTCTTTGCGCGATAAAATGGATATTGATTTTTGGCAGGAACCGACGATAAATGCAGAGCGTGTTAGTTTTCGAGTGGCCCCGGATTATCACTCCAATTTGGAGTCAGTGTTGAAACAAAACTTTTTGCCATTTAAAATATTGATAGAAGATATTCAACAATTAATCGATAGAGAAAAAGAGGAGAATAATCAAATAATGAGAAATTCATACGCTTCTGGACGTCAAACATTGGACGATTTCAGACTGGATTATTACCATACTTACAATGAGGTAAACTTGAACGGTTTCATATTCTTTCGATCGCTTCTGTATACAAAACATATTGTGTGAGTAGATAATGATGTTCATTGAAAACTTGGAACGCAAACATCCGGCAATAGCGAAAGTTATAACTATAGGAGAAACTTATGAATTTCATCCAATTAAGGGAATAAAGGTTTTTCTAATTTTGATATTGCTTGTCGATTTATAAGCAAACTGTTGCCAGCTGGGAATAAAAACAAACGAAACAAAACCGTGCATCTGGATTGATGCTGGCATTCACGCACGAGAATGGATCGCGCCAGCAACCGCTGTTTATGTAATTTACAAGTTAGCAGTAAAACAAGAAGTAGATCCAGAAATTAAGCAATTACTAACTGCATTCGATTGGTATATATTTCCTTTGTTAAATCCGGATGGATATATGTATGCGTGGTGGACAAACAGATTGTGGAGAAAAAACAGATCTACCCCAAAAGCAGTTCCAATACGCTATCCGTGGAAACTTTTTGACGAATGCATTGGTAGGTAATGCAATGTGTTTAACAATCTATGATTAAACATTTCAGGCGTTGATCTCAATCGTAATTTTGATATCAGCTTTGGTGGTTCTTCGACAAGCGGAAACCCGTGCTCAGAAATATTTCGCGGAGATTATGCATTTAGTGAAAAAGAGACAAAAGCAGTTCGAGATATGATTATGTGTAAGTTAATACTGCTTTGAGTGAATCCAATCTTAAACATTAATCAGCTTTAGGATCTCAACTTAGTGTTTTCATAACATTACATTCCTATTCGCAAATGTGGATGTATCCCTACGGCTATAAAATAGAAAAAGCACGTGACGGCGAACTGTTGCATAATATTACCAAAAAAGTAATTTCAGCAGTAAACAAAAAACATGGAGAAAGATATCGCTACGGGCCTATCGCGACCACCATCTATCCAACCTCAGGCTCGTCTCCTGATTGGGTGTACGAAAAAGCGAAAGTGAAATACAGTTTTATTGTTGAACTTCGCGATCGTGGCAATAACGGCTTTATTTTGCCGCGAAATTTTATACTTCCTACAGCTGAAGAAACATGGGAAGGAATTAAAGTCCTCATGAAAGAAATCCAACTGTGATTCTTTCTTTACTCTGAATTAACTATTTGGGCAAAATAAATGAAAACAGATAAAATATCAAAACATTATTAGGAAACAAACTCAGTAGAATAATTGCGAATCATAAATACACGGTTCAACATTGACTTGAATATCTTCCGGCGTACAATTCATGATAAAATCAGCTTCAGTTTCCATTGTTTCGTTCCCTTCGCCTTGTTTTTTCGCGGCATATCTGGATTTCATATAATCAGGATGCTTATTCAACATATGTTGACTGAAATTTTTTCCTCGATCATATCGCTTCTTGCAAACAGGACAAGGAAATGATTTTTTCTCATGACACCTTCGAACATGATTACGAAGTTCGCGTTCTTTCTCAAAACGATTGCGACAACCTTGTATTGGGCATTTCGTGGTTTTTGGTGTGTTTGTTTTACTGATATTCCCTGCTTGTGCCTCCATTTCACCAGAATTTCTAGGCGATACATCCTCAGGGGGAATAATTTGAGAAAACGGGAAAAAGTCATCGGATATCGTTTCCTCTTCAAGCAGGGAGTTAACAGCAGCAAGTGGACTAACAGATGGAATCTTCATTCCTTTATTGCTTTTTTCAGTTTCTATCACATTCGGTTCGATCTCCATTAATGGCGGATGATTTTTCGCTGGATCTTTGACAACACTATTGCAATTACCTGTGTCCACTTTTCGCTTCTCTATATTAGAGTCTGGAATCGATACTCGTGATTTTCCAATCTCAGACACAATTTTGGGTGAATTCGAAATGAGATTCGCGTTTGTTACGGTCTGATTTAAAGGAATAGCTCTAAATTCAAAACTAGCCCTTTGAGTTTGTGCGGCCAATTTGTTTGCATTCGAATTCTTAGTGTTATCTCTTTTCAAATTCTGTTCTGGGCTTTGATTTGAAGAAAATATTTCAGTTGAATTAAGAACAGGTTGAATTTGATCCGAAATTTGTGAGTTTGCAACGGTCGCATTTGTTTCTTTCGATGCATTCTCCTTGGTTTGATCTCTTTGTGGTGCGTTCTCTTTGGTATTTGTACTCGGCTTGTCGCTCGCTTTCGGTTTCTTCACAATGACAATGTCCAATTGTTTAGGATCAATAGTGATGCCGATTTCGGCAGCTTTCGAAACAAGCGAACTCAAATCATTTCGTTTGTTAAGCGTGAATTCGCCCGAATAAATATAATCCAAAATAGCTTTGACATTCTCGAAAGTGAAGCTGAGCGGAAGTTTGAGAGACGCGCAATTCGAATCTCGCAAAAGCCAATCCTGAAACCATTCGGAAAAGGCAGCGATCACCATTTTGTGACATTTCAAACTGCGATCGCCCGCGATCAACTCGAAATCGCAAAGCTTCTGCTCGTCGTACATACGTTTGATGTTCTTCATAACGGTCACTCGTTTGGTTCGTTTGAAGACAAACATCTTTTCGCTTCGATTTGGAACGCTTTCGGCGTTCGCTTTCAGTTTCACTCTTCTTTCGTTTTGCGTTTGACGCAATGAAAAACTCGCGCACTTCTTTCAAAAACGGGCTCTTCATTTTATTGCGATCATTACATTCATTGCTTTCAAAGAGTTCAGTTTTGCGTTATCTTAATTTCAAAAATTGCAAACGATTAAAATTATGCACAGTGTGACCGTTTCTTCTTCGGTAAAAAAAGTCTTAACAACTTTTACTTGTGTCTAACAAGTCTTGAAACAGACACTTTTATTACACAAACTTTTAATGGTGAAAATCGAATATTTGTAAAGCAAGATAAAAACACACTATAAATGAATTTTCACACTTGATGATTATGCTTTTTATTCTGAATTCCTGCTTTGTGTGAATATAACCACATTCAAGTGGACAGTTAGTTTCTGATTCAAACACTTTTCAGATTTGATAATCTGTGATAAATAGGATAATGGCATATACAGCTTTTGCCAGAATGTTTTGTTATCTTATCCATATAAAAGCGATATTTGATTAAAATTATCACAAAACATTTTGGCGGGATCTGTACAGCTTAATTTAAACTAAGTTGCTATCTCTGCCATTCAAAATCTTGTTTTTTCAAGTAACATGCGTCCCGTAAAAATCTAGAATTTTTTTAAATTGGTGTATTCGGTGCACCCAAAAAGTTAAATTTAATCTTTT
>NCKU01003864.1:0-13755 GCA_003675995.1 Dinothrombium tinctorium | reverse complement strand
CGATGAAAGTGCGGTCGAAGAAAGCGCTGAGGACACTCTCGAAAATGACGAACAGTTCGCCTCTCCTCACGATGTATACAAACGATTGGTGGACATTGTCACAAATGAGTCGTTGAGCCCCGAATTGCTGCCATTCGAAGATGCAGTCGTCGAATGCATTGTCGATCAGATTCAACACATGAAAGATACGATTGAAAAATTGGCCAATAAATTGGACGCTTTTTGCCGCGAGCAGCATTGCCTGGAATTGGAACGCTTCTGTTTTGTGGTGAACAAATATTACAGAACCAGAATCAAAAAGATTGAACAAAACGCAGAGTCACTTATCAAATGCATCAAAAACGATCGCCGCAAAGCTATGAAACTGATGTCCGCTCAAGAAATAAAGTATCTCGACAATTACATCGCTTCAATCGACACATATCTCAACGACGTCGTGCTTCAAGAAATGCCTCGAAACATGCGATCGTTTAAAATACTGGACATTCCAACAGACACTAAATCTCTCGAGCATAAATATGTCTTCGTCAAGTCTCGTCGCGATATGTCTTTGCTTATTGATGACCCAATCACAGGTGAAGAGGTAATCGAAATGTCTGCAAACGGACAACACTTCCTTCCGTACACTGCTGTGAAGGACCGTTTGCAAAGCGGTTCCAAAGATTTATTAATTCTTTAAAAACTTTTCAAACATAATTTTATGTGACATTTTACAATTGGTCGAACAAATCTCGGTTCATTGATTAATACAAACCTTAACTTTGTCAATGTTGCTTTAGTTCAGAAGCGATTTTGTAGCTCATTAGGTGATTCCAGTCTATCTTTTGTTTCGTAATCGGCAATTGTCGTCTTAACGCTTTAAAAGTAGTCTCCGACATGGAGAGGTAATTATCTGCAATTGCGACTTGGTATTCTTTTTCTGCTTCGGAAATTTTTTGCACAATTTCTTTTGTAGTTTGATCCTCATCCTGCAGTTAATAAGCCTTAAAAATAAATCACTGGAAAAAACGATTTGCACTTACCATTACATTGATGGATTCTTTTATTTCTTTGGAACTCACCAACTGCACATTTCCATCTTCATAATAATGAACTTGCACCTTGATTGTCCCCTTCAACTCACTTGAGCTATTAGTCTTTTCGGGATTTATCGTCACTGTCCATTCCGACCGCCAACGGCCATTCCTGTAATTTAGACAATATGATTGGGAGCGAAAGAAAGCTTTTTACCAAAAGTTTTTCGGTTGAAATTGATGGTGTTCAATACAAGCAATCAGCGTAATGGAGCCTCTTTGCGAAGTAGCGAACACAGCTGGTA
Organism: Dinothrombium tinctorium; assembly: GCA_003675995.1. Taxonomy (NCBI): domain Eukaryota; kingdom Metazoa; phylum Arthropoda; class Arachnida; order Trombidiformes; family Trombidiidae; genus Dinothrombium; species Dinothrombium tinctorium. Next base: position 12,437 of record NCKU01003864.1, on the reverse strand, counting down.
CACCTTTTTCAAAATGCTCCCCACAATAAGTGGTCCACTTGCACTCTAAAGCAGATCTCCATGATTCCGAGACGGGATCTGGCGTCCAAATGCTGTAATCAGAAGTTTCTTCCTTCAACGGGTCATATTTGAAACATTGCTGAGAACGAGGGTCATAAAAACGGCCTCCACTGAGCTCGTTGTATTCCGAAATTAAAGTCTGATTTGAATAATATTTAGAGAGCGAAACGAGATTATATGATACAAACTGGATATTTCGAGCCTTCCACTTTCACAGGCGTCAACTGATCTTTGAAATATTGAGCGAACACACTGAAAGTGAAAAGATCGATTTAAACGAGCGACGACTCGGTTCAATTACCCCGAGGCTTGTTCGCGAAGCAATGCGTCGTTGTTAAGTAAGAGACGGACGTCTGCGGGAGAGAGAGGAGCGGTGAGAGAGCGAAACGCGCGGGTCACACGTACCGTTGAGCACTTCCTTAAATTCACCCGGCGGCGCGTGCAGTATGAAGTCGGTCACGATTCGCACCTGTCAACAAGCGGTCACAAACGTCGGCGACGAGTCGCTCACCTTTTGCTGATCGGACAAAGCCACGTCCTGATCGACAGCCATTTCTTCGTCCCTTTTCACGCTTTTTCCGTCGATTAAATATCGAATGCTTTAAACGCCAAAAAACAGTTTCTCTCCGCTTTACGCCCAAAACACTGACTCCGTTTTGGGGGTCGTTCTCTTCTTTCGCACTCTTTTCTCGAAAGGTGCACTTTTTGAATCCGACTTTGGCAGCAAATTTTCGAAGATCATCGAAAACAGTGGATTTGACCACTTTTACTTTGCTTCTGATGCATATGAGAAGAGTACTGCACTACACCAATTGTTCTCGTGTATTTTTAAACTTTTTAAATTTAGTAAAACACATTTACTTTGCACTTTAGATAATTGACTAATAGTGGTTGGAGCTCTAAACTCGAGCAAACTTTGCAAACTTGCCAAGTATGTGTGAATTGAAGAGATGGTAAACGTGAAATAGGAAATAACTAGCAAAAAGAATGGAATAGCTATTCATTGTTTTATATGCTTTATCTCTATGAAAAATTTTAAAATGATATCATTCATAAGAGAAACCACCAGAAAGAAAATTAGAACAAACTTTAACAACAAATCATAAAGGAAAACAAATAAAATTTAAAAAGGATAAATTCAACAAAAATTAAATTCGTATAAAGTCAATCGAAATACACACAGCGTCAGAAAAATCGCAGCATGATTCATACAATTGAATGCGTTTATTCCGAAAGGACCTATCCAACAATGCATATATTATTAGATAGGCCCTTTCGGAATAAATTCATTCAATTAGATATTATCACAGACAAACCGCTGTAATCCGAAACCTCACTTTTCCTACATCCTCGAAAATCCGACCAACAAATTTTGGACCAAAAAATTTTTTCAATACAAATTTCTTCCTGGATTCCGACGACTCTGTACTTCGACATAATTTTTTGGTCCCATCGATGTCGAAATAGAGAGGTTTTAAGCGTATTTGATGTAAATATTGCAAAAAAAACTTCGAAGTGTTTACATACCCAAGAATACTGCGATTTTCCTGACGCTGGGTGTATGTCCATTAACGAAAATGCAGTAGGTTTTCTACTCAAAAGTTGTTTGATTCAATTCATTAGTTAAAGTTTAATTAAGAAATTTGTGATTAAAAATGTTGCGTAAGTTTAAAGAAAGGGAATAAAAATACACAAATATTTTTATGTTCCAAGACATTTTTCTATAAGAACCAATTAGTGTGAGAAAATCATTAAAACTGTTTCACAATTTTCTTCGACTTATAATTGAATTTATTTATTTCAAAATATCATATCATGTTCACGGGTTGGTCCAGCGGTAAAAAGCTAGACTTGTCTCCAATGTGTCGTGAGTTCATATTCGGTTCTTGACATATGAGATTTGTTTGCCAGTCAGAGCTCGTGGACGGTGGTTTTCTCCGGATTCTCCGGTTTCCTCCACCCGCACGATTGGCTACACCCCAGCAACTGCGCTTCACGGCTGCCTCGAATGTTGGAATAAACCGCTTGCGGTGATATGGGGAAAAACGCGCGCCATTATTTTTATTATTATTAATTATTACATTGTACACTCAAAGAAAGAGAAAAGTTTACATTGTTGGGTAAAAGAAATACATTTTTTAACCATTTCTTTTACCTAACAATGTAAACTTTTCTCTTTCCTTGAGTGTATAAACACAACGATAAAACAGGCGCTTCCGATATACAGTAAACCGCACAAAATACCCTAGCATGTATATGCGCATTGGGGTGGGATGGGAGGATTTTTGTGCGGTTTACTGTAACGCTTACGACGCGAACGCAAAAGTAATTAGCGAAGATACCAATGAAAAAGGCGCAATTACATAACAGTCCGCAATCGCCATTTGTCAGTGAATTTCGTGTCGAAAGCAACGTTCGATTCTTTTTCGCAAAATAAGCAAAAAACGCGATTGAAAAGCGGTTGAAATCGCGGTGAAAAGCAACACAAACGGCGAAAATGGGAGGTTCGCGCGAAAGGGAAAGAGAACGCTCTAAAAGCGACAGGTTTGTGGAATATTCTTCATTCGGCTTCATTTTGATAGTTATACAAATCGCTAATCTTTTCTCATTTTTAGGGAACGACGTTATCGTGAATCAAGACACAAAGAGCATTTCGGCAAAGAAAGGAGGGTATGAATACTATCAGTTATAGAAACTGTCAATTCGACAAAAATGCCCTGTGATCATTGAAGCAGTGACCGTCTCGATTGTTAATTCCGCACTCATCTGAAGTAATAATCCCCATGTTTTAGTCCCCCGATTACTATAGTTCAGAAGACGAGAGTTACGATGAATCTCGCCGTAATCGAAGTCGCGAACGGAGCTCGTGGAGAAATCGTCGCGACAGAAGTCGCAGTCGAGATCGCGATAAGGAACGCCTTCATTCGAGTAAATACAGCGACTGCAACGATGATTCCGAATACTTCGACCATGAGTTCGATCGCGACAGAAACTCGCACAGCAAACGCGAGGAGACACCTAATAACACGCTGATGATCAGAGGACTTGCTTCGCACATTTCTGAAAATGATGTAAGATCATATTATTTCTACTAGCCAAAGCTTTCTTTAATTTTAATTTTTAATTATTTTTTTAATCTCAAATTGCAGATAATCTCAAAATTGAGAGAGAGTGGTCTTCAAGCTAAAGATATTCGATTGATGCGCAAAAAAGAAACGGGTAAATTTAGTCTATATTCAATTTTTTTTTCATTTATACAACAGTGCTATCCAAAAGTTTACTTATATTTAATAAGTTATTGATAATAACTGGTCTATTTACTTAATCTATCAAAATAAGCATCTTAATCTTAAAATAAGCAACTTTTCGATCAGCACTGTACATTTTGAATTTTTATTTCATTAATTTTCTAGTTTTATCGATCTGAACTTGCTGTAATGACTCATTTCACTTTGAGCGTTCTGTTGTAAAGAAAAAATTTGAAGAAGTTTTTTTTCACTCAAAGCCGTAAAGTGTTTAAATATATTCGAAATAAAATCCTTTATAGAATTGTTTCGTTAGTCATTGCACAGATTATTCAATTACTTATACGAGTAATTTGAACATCTTTTACACAGGTGCTTCCCGTGGATTCGCATTTGTGGAGTTTTCAAATATTTCAGATGCTATTCGTTGGAAAGATTTAACTCAGGTGTTGTTTTATTTTATTTATATGAAATTCGGAAATATTTATCATTCACTTCGAGGAAATACGCTTGTACTAAATTCAAAGCTTTTCTTAAATATGTAAAAGTAATATGATTCCATTTTCTCGTGTAAATTAAGAAAGAAATGGGTCATTAAAGCTTTAAGGCTCACATTTCTAATTTAAATCCACGCCAAAACAAATACGCTATCTTAAGAGGTTGAAGAAAAGTTAATTGTCTTATTCTCGCTTTCTCTCAATAATGGTCGCCAATTTCTTAATTTTTCTTTTTGAAACATGAAAATATAATTTCTCAATTTTAAAACCTTTCTTTAAATTAGGGCTTGGTTACATTTGATCAATGCCAAGCTACACTTCATTACAGCATACCAAAAGACGCTTTTGGATCCGACAGAGGACTAATACAGAAATATGATTGGACATGCTATAAGGTAGACCTTATTGATAATTCATTTTACTATTTTAATTTTAATTAGTGTGGAGTAAATAATTTTAAACGAAGGGAACAATGCTTTAAATGTGGCACGCCTCGAGAAGAATCGGCATCAAATGAAAGGGGCGACGAAATCAGTGCTACACCGACTAATTGTATGTCAAACTTTACAAGAATACATAGTTCTCATTATTCATTTTAGGTTTACTTTTGCACAATCTTTCACCGCATACTACTGAAGAGCGAATATTAACTGTGTTGGGAACAATAACAGCATTACCGATCAAAAGTATCCGCATTCCGAGAGATTCCGTCTATGGCTTGTCGCGTGGCATATGTTTCGTTGAATTGCATACAACTTTGGAAGCTTCACAATTGTTCACATTACTATCGTCGCTTAATCCTGGTTTCATTGTTGACGATTATCCACTTACCGTCAGCTATGCAAAAAGAAACATGCCTTCAACTCACATGAATGCTTGTGCAGTTAATGCAGCAAGTGTCGCTTTAGCAGCAGCTCAGTGGACTAATCAAACAGACAACCAAATATCTGCTAGCAGTGAGGCTTACTCTAATACCACTCAAACAATTGTTGCCGCTCAAAGTGATCAGCATAAATCTTTGAATCAATTAGGAACTGTTGTTGTAAATGGAGTGGCGTACCAAAAATATCCGCCCCCAGATACCTCAAAATACCAGTACGATAGCACCAGTGGATATTACTACGATCCAACAACTGGCTTATACTACGATTCAAAGTCTCATTATTATTATAATCCAACGACGCAAACATATTTGTATTGGAATAGTGAATATGAAACTTATTTACCTCCAGATCCTGATTCATCATCAGTCAAAGAATCTGGACTCTTGAAAGCTGCGGCTGAGAAGAATGAGAAAGCGAAAGACAAATCTAAAGAAAAACAGGATAAAGTAAAGATTGCGAAAAAAATAGCAAAAGATATGGAAAAGTGGGCAAAAACTTTGAATCAGAAGAAGGAGAGTGGAAAATTGGTCAGCATCGGACATACAAATGCGAACAGTTCTTCAACCAATGAACAAGTAGCTATTAACTCTTTTGCTGATACCTCTAATGATTCAGTGAATGAAGCTTTAAATATATGCGAAAAGAAAGCCGAGAGAAAGGAAAAAAGTTACTTCGAAGGTTTAAACGAAGAGCAATGTGCGGAATCAAATGATTCTTCGCGTAACTCTCCCTCACAAGACGCTGCTTCTATTATCGAAGCTGAGCAACTTCGTCTGACTGATTGGACAAAGTTACTCTGTCTTCTATGTAAACGACAATTCAACAGTCGGGAACAGTTAATTAAGCACCAACAACTTTCTGATTTGCATAAAGTAAGTCGGTGGTTAATACACTGAGTGTAAACAGGCCTTATAACTATGGTCCTTAATCGCAATATTACCACTTTTTCCAACAGTCTAACTTAGAAGTATTAAAAAGGTCTAAATTAACGGATGATCAAATCGCAGAGTTGGAACGTAAAGAGGTAAAGACATAATCTTCAGTTGGAATAATTTTAAAGGGTTGTATTATTAGGCAAATTACAGAGATAGAGCCAAAGAAAGGCGAATGAAATATGGCATTCCTGAAACGCCAGAACCAAACAAATTAAGAGATAAGTTTTTGCGAGACGAAGAACAAGAACAATCAATTCCAGCACCGATAGCTGAAGATAACATAGGCAATAAAATGTTGAAAGCAATGGGCTGGACAGAGGGTCAGGGACTCGGAAGATCAAATCAAGGACGCGCAAATATAATTGAGGTTGAGAGACGCAGTGGATGCGCCGGTCTCGGAATTCGCACGACGCAAGGCGCAGGCGAGTCGTACAAAGATGCTGTGAGAAGAGCCATGCAACAAAGATTCAAAGAACTGTCTGAAAAAGAGTAGATATTTTATTGGCGAGTGTAAATAAATTGTCTTAATGAGGTTTGAATAATTGTATTTAGCTTCGTTTCATACTCTTAATCGCTGTTGTAATAAAAGATGCGCCAAGCGAATCAAAACATCTTTGTGTGTCATAGAGATGCTATTTTAGTCGGGTTTGCTCGGAGATCTTTGGCTAAAAATAATCACCACCGTCGAGCTGTGAGCGCTGTTTCTCAGCATTGTTTGCGTAGTGAGTGCACTTGTTTCGCTGTGTGTGCATATCAATGAAATATGCCGAAGAATCACGCTTTATCTACGCTTAAGTTTCACTCGCTAAATTTCGATCGCTTCGGAAGCAGCGATTTCTCACTTAATGCGCCGCTTTTCGCAAGTCGCGCGTCCGACCGCGGGTTCGGCCGACTGTACGCGGCGTCTTCTTTCGACAGACTCAACACTTTTGACCGACCATCGAGTCGAATAGCTCAACACGGCAGCGCCTCTGATCTCACCTGTGTGAATACTCACCTCTTGTCGTCCTCCGTGCCTTCGCCTTCTCGAAATGTATTTCAGAGACAGAAGGCAGTTGATGTTTCATCGCTCGGCGACAGTCAAGTCGGCAGCCCGAAGCTGCCGGCTTCTGCGCCGAGATTCAGAAGCAGGCCAATGGTGAGGTCGAACATGGACAATGCGTACGCTCGTTTCGCAGCTCGGCCGAAGGGTTCGTTTTCCGAGTCTCCGATCATGGAGAAGAGAGATGTTTTGATGAATAGTTTGGGAAAGAACTACTCGCTCGGCATGCCGCCCTCTCCGAAACTGGCTCAAAGACCGGCACACTTGCGGCCCAATTTCACCAGCTCAGCGGCGAGACAGAAATGGATGCCGGGCACTTCCTTTTACAGGTATCCCACTTTCGAGTCTAAAACTTTGTTCTCAAAGCTTTCGTCCGACTTTGTGTTCGGACAAAGAGCGCAAAAGCATCGAATTCGGTGTGTTTGCTGCAGGATGAGAGCCGATTTTCATAGTCGAATGAATCAGAAAGTGTGGACTTTTTTGTGCGCCACACTATTTCGAGAAATGTCAAACTTCGCAAAGTTTGCGCAAAGAATGTTTTCGTTTTTAAAGCAACACTTGAGGTTTGCAGCAAAGCATTTCGCTCTCATTCGCGTCGAAAGTGAAAGCAGTCACTGTTTGACCCGAAAAGCGATTGAAATTTGCTCTTGTTGCGTACCAAGTGTCGTTCGCAGAAACGATTGAAAGCTTGCTTTTATAGGCCACCGATTCGGGAACGTCCAATTTTAGCTCTCATTTCGGATTCACTTCAAACGCGTCCTCATAACGCTGCGAATTCAAGTTTAAGCAGTGAAACTTCGATCGCGGGCTTATCGAGGTTTCGATGCGTGATCAAATTCAGAGAGCACAACATCGGGCACCCGGCGACCGCGAGAAAAGAGTCGATCAGTTGGGAGCTGCCCGCAACGCTGCCGAAAGTGTTGCGCGAAACTTCGCGGCAGTCGAAAGAGGCGAATCAGGCGAAAGAGGTGAACAAGGCTGAGGAAGTGAGGAGAAAGAAGGTTGAGGAAAGCGAAAGTAAAGTTGAAAAGGTCGTGAACGGCACTCACGGCGATGCCGGTTCGGTGGCCAGTGAGACGATCGTCTCGAAAAGTGCACAGCCTCGCAGCGATCACAAGCGAGAGGCGAAAGACGGAGCAATAGCATCTCTGCTCGAAGAGAAGAGCGAAATTGGCGAAAAAAATGGTGAAAATGAGGCGAAACGGAATGAAAAGAAGAGCACTGTCAAGGATAATGATCTGCAGCCAACAAGTAAGAATTTCAAACACGCACACTTCGTACTTAATATTCTTCTGTTTGCAAATTGCGCGCAACCATTTCATGTTTCGCTGAAAGCAGATCAAAAAGCGAGTGCAAAGATGAAGAAGAAGAAGAAGCCGGAGCCAGAGGAGCGCGAGGCATCTGCACCACAGAAAGCGCACAAGACGACACACACAAAATCGAGCGACGAGCGAGCCGAAATCGCTCCGAAAGCAGACACTGGAAAGCGTACGCAGAAATTGCGCTTTCGGAAGTACTCTGCCGAAGACTTCAGCTTCATTCGGGTTCTGGGACGAGGCAGTTTTGGCAAAGTGAGAAGTTCACTTTTACCGAGCATAATGTGATCGTTCGCTAGGTGTTTTTGGCTGAGCTCAAGTCTTCCCAGCAATTGTTCGCAATAAAGTGCATGAAAAAGCATTCTGTCATCGAAGACGACGACGTCGAGAGCGCGATGATCGAGCGAAGGGTGCTCGCGTTGGGGTGTCAGCATCCTTTCATTTGCAACCTCTTCTGCACGTTCCAAACGCAAGTATGTGTTTGCTTTCGAGCCAAAGTTTTCACCACTTTTTCACCACTTTTTCGAACGCAAGAGTCACTTGAACTTCGTGATGGAGTACCTCGGCGGCGGAGATCTGATGTTCCACGTGCAGAGATGTGGGAAGCTCAGCGAAGAGCGAACAAGGTGAAAGCGGTGAACACTTCCCAATTTCTCACAACAGCTTGCTCACGCAGGTTCTACGCGTCGGAAATCGTGTGCGCTCTCAAATTCCTGCACAAAAAGTTTATCATTTACAGGTCAGTTGGTTTCGCACTTGAAACGAACGTTGCATCCAGCGATGTTTCACGCGAATCACGGCTAATTAACAAGCGCAACAGAACTTCACCGCTGACAAAAGCGCTCAAAGAGACGCTCAAAGAGAAAGTTTTCCTGTGCCAAATAAGATAATAAACACTTCTGAGCAGCGAATATTTATTGCTGTCAGAAAAAGCGCTTCTTAATCAGAAAGAGCGCGTGAAGTTCAATGCTAACAATGCTAAGCAGCAGTCATATGGACTCAATCTGAATTTCCCTTCGCTATCTTTTTGTTTAATCAGCCGTTTTGAAATTCAAAAGTAAGCTCTTCTTTAGCTGTTTGAATTTCGAGTTTGAGCAGATTGTCAAGAAGGCAGCGATTGCAAAAGTCTTGTCACCGGCTTCGTGTGTGCGAAATTAAATTCGAGTTTTGCGCAAATAAAATCGAAACGACTGATTGGACTGCGTGTCACTCGGGAGCCGAATTTTCTTCTCGATTAGAAATGAAAGTACCGCTGATCAAACTTTCACACAGACGCATTTTGCTTTTGAAAAGTTACTGCACCACGAAAAGTTTTACATACGTAAAGCACACTTCACTGCGAAGTGAAACTTGTCTCATGTTTGCACAGTTCTTTGCCGTGCTATTGTTTTGTTTCGTACTTATATTTGCTCGACGCTTTGATGCCAAATAATAAATTTAACACGCACTTCAAAAGTGTTTCCACTAAATATTGAATGCCAGTCATTACTACATGTCGTACCTTGACATGATTATGTTATCGTTTCGGAAGCAGTTTGAGCTTCAAACTAAAGCAAATCACACGTTGAAACAGACGAGAGACTCGAAACTCTTGATCGTTGTTGCTATTATTAACTGCGCATTGTTGAACCTCAAATTAATCTCCGATTTGCTGTCTGCTTATTGTGCGTTGACAGTTCTATTCATCATTTGAATCTGTCAGTGAGTGAAAATGCAGCGAATTTTCAGTCTTTTAACATTCAAAGCGTTTTGTGTTTGGCTCATAAATTCAGCTTCTGACAGCGAGTGTTCACTCGAAAACAAAAAAAAATTATTTGTTCTCTTTGCCTTTCCCAAAGTCGCCCACAGCCTATAACACAATATTGCGGCTTCGAGCTTTGCGATCGTGTCTCCAGTAGAAAGCGAGAAAATGTGTCCCAAATAAGCGCATTTCATCTCGCTTATTAGATTCAATCGGATTACTTTTATCCAATTTTGAAACCCACGAAGCTCCACTCTGCAGAGTGAAAGCGTAGTTAGTTAGCATTCGCGTTGCTATATATTCTCAGCATGACCCTCTTCAGACTCACAAAAAGTCAAACTTTTTTATGACGGCAACGCAATTATCTGATTCTGCTGCTTGCCATAGATTAAAAGATGCTCGATGCAAACTTGTAACTTATTTAACCCGCTGAATCGCGAAAATAGGTTACGTGATAAAAGTAATCCGATTGCTGAAATTTAATCGCTGCATTTGGCATGCAACCCATTCTTGCTGCTCGCTAATTACCACGCTAGTTTCGAGATCGTTACAAGTTGCATTTTATTTCACTTTTACTTAAAGATCACAAAGCAATCACGCGCCCTGTTCGAGAATGCTGATGGGCTCTTTTCCGCAGAGACCTGAAGCTGGACAACATCCTGTTGGATGAAGCTGGACACATAAGACTCGTCGACTTCGGCATGTGTCAGTGCAAAACATATCGAGAAGAGTGTCTTCCGTCGAACTTTTGCGGAACGCCGCACTATATGGCACCTGAGGTATAAAGTTTCGAATCCGCTTTCTCGCAGTTCTTCACAAAGCACCCGTTTTCACTTCTAACAAACTTTTTCTTGGTTTGCGGTGATTAATTAAGTGTCACATTTTCAGCTTTGTTTAGCGAGAAAAAGCGGTACAAAGCAGTACGAGAGGCGAGAGAGATTTTTAAAAATAAACGAAATGCACTAACTGTTTCGCTTATTGCTTTACACACTCTCACTTTCGCGCTCATTCTACAAACGGCTGAGGCGAAATAAAAACTCAAAAAAATTGTCAGACGCATGATTTAATCGCAGCTCTAACGTGCAGCATTAGCAGGTGGTTTGAAAATCAGCTTTGATTGCAAATTGTGATAAATAAACTCACACAAAATTGTAGACAAATTTAAAAAACTGTTTCGCGCTCGATTGATAGAAAAACGAAATGCAGAAAACATTTGCGAATTGATAAATGGTTATTATGCTTTCGGCATTCGAAGCTGAAGCAATCGTTCATTTTCTTATTGACGCAAATTCGTTTAAATTATCAAAGAACAAGCACATACATTCTGAATTGTGTGTGTTTGCAAAGTAAATGTTCTTCTTGGATTTCAAAACAAAGCAAACATCAATATTCTGTGATTTTGAATATTAACCACAATCAATGACATAATGTTTTGCTATCTTAACCGCACAAAACAAACATTTTGGCAGCAATTGTATAGTAGTGGTCAAAAAGTTACGAAAACTTATTCATGTATTTGATAGTGGAACAAACCAGTCTTAAATGAAGTAGATAAGTAGATAAGATTAATAAAATTGGTCGGTGCACACATCGTGCGCAATCTTCGTTGAAAAGACGTCGCTTCATTCAGCCCATGCACGTTAAAAGTGACCAAGCTATTTAGCATAGAGTCAATCTTAACGCTTATGAAAGCAATGAAAGCAACCACTTTTCACTTGTGTTTGACAGATTATTCAAGGCATGCAGTATAATCAAGCCGTTGACTGGTGGTCTTTTGGAATATTACTCTACGAAATGTTGGTCGGACAGTCGCCTTTCAACGGAACTGACGAAGACGAACTGTTGTGGAACGTTTGTTACGAGAAGCTCACTTATCCTCTATTCTTATCGCAGAATAGCAAAAGCTTAATTTCATTGGTAATCAAACTGTTTTGTGTTTTGATCGATGTCAGATTCAATTCTGCGAAACGCACACTTTTCTTTCAGCCACACAAGTGAGGCAGCTTTCATTGATGCAAAAAATAGAAATTTTCGTTTGGCTTCATTTCTTTACAAAACACAATTTAGTTTTCTTTGCGTGCTAGCAACAATGCTCACGAATCGCGAAACGCTTTAGACAAATGAAACAATTTCATGACAAAAATAGCATGAAAGCAAAACAACACAATTCTGTTCACTTTTTCTGTGTACACAATGATTAATCACCTGAAACTTAGCTTCTTGAACGGACGCCTGAAAAAAGATTGGGCACGTCCACGTGCGCGCACGGAGATGTTACTCTTCATAAGTTCTTCAATGGAGTGAATTGGAACGACGTCGAATCGTTGCGAGTGAAGCCACCCTTTGTTCCTATTCTCGTAAGCAGCTTTGTTCTTGACACGCTTTGCGCTTTCACTGCTTTCCGCAACAGGAGCACCCAAAAGACACGTCCAATTTCGATGCCGAATTCACAGAGGCCGAAGCGGTCTTAACGCCCATAGACAAGAATATAACCGACTCGATCGACAATGAGTTGTTCAGAGGATTCAGTTATACAAATCCAAATATGACTGATTGAGAAAAGCGATTAGTTTTGTACAAACGAGAAGCTAACGTTTCGAATATGGAACTGCTGTGTGTAAAGTTCAGCTTATTTATTTTTTAAGTCTCTTCGAAAATTTGTTTTATTTAAAACAAAGCCACTCAACTTTCAAAGCCATCGTAATTTTGAAAAAAAA
>NCKU01003863.1:0-13757 GCA_003675995.1 Dinothrombium tinctorium | reverse complement strand
TATTTAATCTAGAGCCGAAATATCCTTCTAATTTTTTCGAAGAGTTGAATTCAATCAGGCTTGATATCTGATCAAATAAATAAACCGTCGAAAACTGAATCAATTTGATTGTATTTACTTGAAAATAAGCTGCAATGATGTACTGAAAATACATAATTTTAGAGTATTGTTTGCTACGAATTAAACAAAAATCGACTTGATTAACTGTGAAAATAGCTGTAATTAAGAAAGTCAAAAATTTATTAGAATTTAAAACTCGTATTTTTTACGATTTAGTAATTTTTTAAAGTCACAATTAAACATTTTATTTTGCTACCTTTTAAGAGAGAGCTGCTTTGAAAAGTAAAATTTATTTGTACCACTTGATCGCAGGCAAAAACACGCGAAAGAGTCAACTCAGTATTGTGTTCGATATTTAAATAATATACAATGCAATTTTGTCTTTCTAAATGTAAATTCTCATGATATAAATATTGATTTGTTCGATCTGTCTCGAATGTCAGCCTTGAATCTTTAAAAAGTATTCTCACAATAAAAAATAATTTTTCGATATTTCGATTTTTCGCAAAAGCAAAAGCCTCAAATTTTTTGGCTCAATAAAAATGGCAAAATTAATTTAAACTTTAGTATTAAATAAATAAAAAGTTTAACATTTTGAATAATTTTTCTTTTAATTGTCTATCATCTCATAAAAATGCGACTACAATAATTAAACAAGTTCTTTTTATTTAGAAAAAAAAAATTTAAAAACCACATTTCCATTCTCGTCACATTTTATTTCATTTTTATGCCCATTTTGGACAAAAATATATTTTAATTTGCTTTTGAAAACTTTTTTCACTTGTGAATAGTAAAAATTAGTTTTTGAGTATTTGAGATAAAAAGTTAAGTTTTAATATTAAAACTCATTCGAATTCAAACTTCGTTTTTACTAGCTAAAATATAATTAAATCTTTTGTTACCATGCTATTTTCACTATTCCTTTTCACAATTTTGAGAAATGACTTTTTTTTACTAGAAAAAAGGTCCGACACATTTCGCAATACAAATTGTTAACTTCTTTTTGAATCGAGAATTAAGAGGAAAACAGACAAAAATGATTACATTCATTATGTTAAAATGTTTTGACAAAAAAACCTCGCAACAAAAACTCGATATTATCTTGTGGTCATATTGCATTTATGTTATCAAATTTGTTATCATCAAAACATGTTAGATCAAAACGCAAAAGATTAAAGAAAGCAAAAGCAGAATGTTGTTTAAAGTGAGCAAAGAATGCTTTTTTAATTTTTGGGTATAAATAAATGAATAATTAATTTCAATCTTTTATATGCGAAGCGAATTTCGGGAGAAAACAATTTTTGTGAACTTTTGTCGCCGATATTGAAAATTTATCAATTCTTTGGTGTAGTCGAAATGTTTTCTTCAGATAATTCTTTCAAACTGTTTATTTCTAAGCTTCTTTCTTATCTTTACATCATTGGAGATATTTTTTGCGCATTTTTCGTATTTTAGAGCGTTTTTCCAATGGTTTGAGGTCATCTAGTTTTGAGTTTAGTAATTTCGCTCTCGAGTTTATTAGTTCAGGAATTATCATATTTGCGCCATTCATTCAAATCTATTTCAATGGATTTAAACATAGAAACGCTTTCGAAAACATCGATAAACTTCTTATCGAGTTGAGAATAAAAAATTTGTATGGTCGAGCGTTTAGACACGAGTTGAAAATTTTGAAGTTTCAAATTGACGCTGTATTTATATTGATTTTACTACTATTTCTTCTTTGACTTCTAAGAGATATATTTGCTTTTTCGGTGATTTCTTTAATAACCAATATCTTCAGAGCATTTCGCCTCTTCTTAGTGTTTCTTGTAATCATTGAATTTTCTCTGACGTCGATCGTGATCGAACAATGCTTCCTTCGCATTCAAAATGAAATTCAAACAATGGTCAAAAGTGAAAGACATTATGATATTGACTCTTTGAAAATTACTCGCAGCCTTTTTAATTCAACCGCTGAAACAGTTTATTCAATAAACAAGTTTTGGAAATGGTTCTTTATGGTTTTTTACTCATGTGCTTTCGGCTATATTTTAATTCATTTGCTTTTCACATTATTTAAGAAAAAATTTGCTGAGGCAGTCGAAAGTATTGACCTGATTTGTAATTATATTTTTGTATTGATCTGTATCTCACTTCTCGTGCTTGTCTCAACCAAAGCTTATCGAGTTCACACTTCAACATATTCTGCTTATAACTACATTCATTCGCTCACATTGATTTCTAACTCAATGGAAGTTAACTTTGAAGTAAGTATTTATTTATCAATTAAAATTTTAAATCTCTTCCAAAAATTTAAAATTTTTTCAGCTTCTTATATTTATGACGCGATTAAATAAAGTTGACATCGGATTCAGTTTTGGAGATATATTCATAATAAAAAAATGATATAATTCTCACTCTTCTTGCTGCACTTTCGACTTATATTTTATCTTTTCGATTTTAATTTTGATGTTTGCTTTATTTTCGTCAATGTATTAATTAAAAAATAGACATCTGTCCTCTCTTTTCAATTTAATTTGATAAATCTAAGCTTTCCGTCTTGTTGTAAAAGTCATCCAATAAACAAAGTTATTTGCAAAAATCTGAGCAAATTGAGTCGCTAGTTATTTCTAAAAATCGCCTTTTCTACTTTCTTTCGTAATGTTTGAGTCGGAACCAGTGTTTCTTTGTGAAATCAGTAGTTATCATAATTCTATCCAATAGCAAATCCAATCACAAATCTTTTTGAATTTCCATTCTCAAGAAATTCATATACTTCAAGCATTTGATATGATTAGAGAAAATGAAATAATTTGAATATCTGAATTTTTACTATCGATATGTGTAAGAAGAATGACAATTGTTTGTAATTAATTTTATTTACTTGATTTATCACTATGATAACTTCAATTTCACTCCTCATTCGAGTAAATGGTTTTAGAGCAATTTTATCATTTTTTTTTTGTTGTTATTAAATTTAATATTCAAGAACATACAGATGGGAACTGTTATAGCATTTTTTAATTTTGAGTACCTATTTTTCGATCATCTACATTTACATTTTATTACATTTTTTAATTTTTCTCTCCTTTTAAGCCGTTTTCTCAGTCACGATCGAAACACTAAGCAACATATCAACTGTGTTTCTCTCCCTGGCATTACATTGTATTATAAGCGAACTTGTAAGTTCGAAACAAGCGACTGATCCTCAATAATACATTAATTGCTAAAAAAAGTTTATTTAAATGAATTTCATCTCACTGTCATGTAACTCAAAAAACCTGAATTATTTTTAATTGAAAATTTGAAACTGTTTTTATTTTAATGGTAAGAAATACAATCTCTTAAAAATGGTTTTTAAATTGGACATCGGCATAAAAGTGCTGAAAATAAATAAATACATTTAATGCTATCAAGTGAAGTAAGAATAAATACAGAGCTCAAAAATGTGAACAATAAATTACAGTTTCGGAAGAAAAATTTATCATAACAATAATTAATGTTGACACGCTAGCTAAGTGCGCTTTTCTTAATTTAAAATATAACTTTTTTCAAAAGCGATAAATGTTACCGAAACATTTTCTCTTTTTACCTTTGATGGTATTGATAACCGCAAAACATTGACTTTACACTACATGTAGTTTATATTGAACATTTAGTACATGTATATATTCACCTAAAATGAAACCACATGCATTCGCGTTATTTATCTTTATCCTAAAATGGAAAGAATATAAATTAAATATAATCGAAAACATTTCGTCAGAATGAAACAATCTTTTGACATTTAATTATGTGTTCAATCACAAGAACCATAATGTGATTCATCATGCGACTCAGCAATCGGCTTTGCTTCGACGGAGTCATTGAGCTTGAAATGAATGAATCTGAATTAAAAATAATTGTAATTCATGTAGCAAATGTTAAAATAACTCACAAATAAATTATCAGAGAAATGAATTGAAAAATAGCGACGATTTCGAAACTGAAGCCAAGAAAGAAGTGAATTGTGGAAGAGAACATCCAGGCGAAGACAAAGTTCGACATGCAAAGTACAAAATTTTGAATCGACGCAATGAGTGCAAATAATTTTCCTCTTTCATCTTCGTCGACAATCTTAGAAAGAATGGATCTGGTTGCCGGCATTGTAAACCCGTTAAATATAGACAAAAGTACGGAAAGAAATATGTGTGCAGGAGTAGTAGCGATTCCCATTATAGCAAGTCCGGTAAATTTTGAGAAGAAACCGAGTATCCCGATTACAGTGTCGGACATGTAATTGGGAAAGAATTTAACTGCAGAAGGTAAAACGATTAATATTGCTACACCTTCTGATAAAATTCGTAATGAATTATAAAGGCCGTAAAAGCTTGAATCAAGTTGAAGATTCTTGAAATAAGGAAAGATAAGATTCACTAGGACACCCGAATTGGTTATTGAAAAAGCGGCAGAAGTTAGCAACAATAATATCTTGGCTCGACCACACCCAGCTCTACTTTTAACCACAGTTTTTCCTATGCTTATAATGTGGTCACTTTTGAATACGTTTTTCAAATTAAAATCGTCTTTCACATCTCTGGACTCCTTTAGATAATACAATATATAAATAACGTTAATAATGTAAATTGCAGAAGTTATTATAAATCCGTACTCGTGATTCCCATTCAAAACATAATTAAGCAAAACAGCAGCCAATATATAGCCGAGCGAACTGCCGAGATAAATCATGAACTCCACCATTATAATACGAAACGTTCGATCGTCGTCATTGGAAATATCGCTGATATAACCAAAAACATTTGCAGTGACGTTCATTACCGTACCAGTGATGCCAATCAGAAAAGCACAGATGTAAATAAGGAAGAATAGGTTCAGATTTGTGAATACGGAGCCGACAATTAGTAAGATTTGAACACAAATGCATGTTATAAATGAAACTAATAGAGGCTTCCTCCTGCCAACTTGATCGCTGATCGACCCAATGTAAAGTCCTGGCAATATTGCCAAGAAGTCGGAAATCGAAAGAAAGTTTCTCATCCTGAACTCTTCAGAAGTACTTATCTCTTCTGTTAGTGTTTCATTTTGGAGACTTATCATATTGCAAGTGTTTTGGTCGAAATTGCTCAGCTTTTGCATGCAGATTCTTGCATACACCAAATCTTGCAGTAGAGTAAATTGTATCGCTGAAGCCATTGAAGCACTAAAAGCGATTGGCTCAGCGGTGATGTATTGTGTCAATCGAGACTTAAGAGAGAATTAACATTAGCTTATCAAAACCAAACAAAGAGGCAAAGTTTTTAACAAACCTTGCTTGCGTAATTATTTTGCTCCATTTTGATTCACAAAATTGAATAAGAGAAAACGAATAATTTTATCTCTGAATCAAGATGAAAATGAGAAAATAATCATCAACTTAGAAGGTTATTTTCGATTATCTTGCTTGTTTTTATGACATGTTATCGCAGACGTGACATTTGTAGTAATTCAAACTAAAGCTATGCCGATCGAAATTTCAACACATGTTTTAGCGCAGCTTTAAATTATTGTAGTGAATAAAAAAGAAGAAGAGTGTCTACGTATATAATTGAAAGTGAATAGCAGAGGCTAAAAGATATTGTAGCTTGAAGCCGTGTAAGCGCTTTGGACTCCTAGGATACGGAGTTCTCTACACTGCCCTTGTTCTGCGATTTATGGATCGCGTTCACATTGATATTTTCATAATATTCGCATCACTAGCGTTAAAATTGTTTTCAAAACTTGATCGCCCGAATCTGTGATGATTTGATTAAAAAATCAATTTCACCATGACACAATCGTGAACCTGTAGGAATGAAAAACGAACGATGATCTTGATTGCCTTTCTTGTTTCAAGAACATGAGTTTTACCTCGGTTCCGTAAACAGAAATTTTTTCAAACACTATCTCATTAATTTTATTTTACATATAAACAATTGTTTTGACTATAATTGATGATTATTATGATTATACGTGATGATTGATGTTTTGATTAAGCTTTCATCATATTTATTATTAGAACGAATATTTGCTTTTCGAAAAATTTACAAAAAAGTTGTAATTTAAAATTTTAATTTAAACAATGAAAATGCTTAATATTAACATAATTCAATATTTAAAACTTTAAATTTAGTATTAAAGCATTGAGTTAATTTCATTATCAATTATAATGACAGCCTCTATCGTTTGAAACAGGTGGTTCAATCTTAGATTTAAGAACAAAAGTTATTTCAAAACCTGCATCTATGTCATTTGACTTATAACTGACAAACAAATTTTTGCCAGTTGAACAAAGCCAATCTTCCTTTAACTCATTTTTATTTATCTTCGGAAAATTTTCATTTATTCCGTCGTAAAGTGTAACATATTTCGTATAGAATTTACGAATGCAAATACTATCGTTCATTGATGTCGATAGCAACGAATTGCATGAATAGTTTGGCGAATGAGCGTTACTAGAAAAGCCGTTGTAACTCTCATGAGAGTTTAAATCAACGCGATCGACAATGTTGGACACATTATGACCGCAAACGTATCTTGTGAGAAAAGTATGCCATTCGCTGTAATTACCTAATTCACCGTTTATAAACATCGCTGCTTTAATCTTGTAAACTGAATTAAGCTTTAAATTTAAATTTTCTATGTAGAATAAAATAAAATTAGAACTTATTAAAAAAGTGTCGTCTCTTTCTAAGTCAATAAGTACTTCTCTTAGCTCAGTTGCCTCTTTCGCATTGTGATTAAGGCTGCTTTCAACTTTTTGTATTATCAATTTGCTTTTAATTTTTTCATCTATAATTGCGTATCGATAGCATTTGCTATTACGGGGTAGGAAGCGAATGCTGATAAAGTCATTAGAAAACTCAATGCTTGGCTTTATTCGCGGAACCTTTTCAATAACCTCTAAATAGCTTGTAAAATTATTGAGTTCATTGCTCACTTGACAAGAATATACACCGCCTTGTTTGCCAACGATAGCTTTCACTTCGTGGGCAAAGTTATCGACTTTGGAAAATTTTATAACTTCGGTCACGTTGATTTCTTCGATTCCATTTCTTATTAACTTTACATTAGGCTTAGGTATGCCTATGTATCGACACAAAATAACCATAAAATTTCCTCTTCTCGATTCAAGAATTACTGAAGAGCTTGCTTCCACTTGAACCATTTCTCTTGAAACATCGCCGCGTTTTGAAGCAAATACTTAAAATCAGTAAAAAAATCGATTAGTAATCACTTTATTTATTCAGATATATGAAACAATGTGTATTTATGAGACTTCTATTTGCAGTTTTTAATAATCAAATGTGCAATATGGTAAAGCTTTTGCTAAGAATCGACTGTTTTGAATGATGAATAAATATGATATTAAAGTAAATAACTTCTTAACTCACTTTTAAAAATCAAAACAATAAAGAAAGCGAATATTACAATTTTCATTTTGAGAAAATTGATCAGAAATAAATTTTCAACACTCAAAAATTGTTTCTACTCTTAATAAAGTCGCTACTCTTTATACTTCGTCTCAATTTTTATCAATAAAGGATTGAAGATCTTAACTTTTACGTAAACACTTGAAGTAATTTCCTTGGAAACACTTGACGTTTACGATATTTTATTAATTTACATATTTATGAGCTCGTTTTGATTAATAATTGCATGAAATTACTTCAACGGAAATTATTTATCTCGATTTTTTAACGCATGATCAAATTTAAGAATGTTTGCTTGTTTTATTTTGGTTCCAACGCAAGTATGAAAAAATTTTTTAACAATTTTCTCCTAGAAAAGTTTTTTATTTTTCGCTGCTGATTATTACGTCGACTTTTCAAACTATTAAGATGAATAATCTTCCATTTATCGCCATGACGTTGAGAGAACACTTGAGAACATAAAAAGTAAATACTTGCTCATGTGATTGTTAAATACGTTAATCAGATTAATTAAAATGTGAAAGCTCTTGAAACTATAATGAATTAATTTTTTGTCTCTTTGACGAGGTAAGGTTTTTAAATGCCACTCACCAAAATTGATGAAATTTACTTTATAAATAGTTGCCAAAAAAAAACTAAATCGACTAGAGAAAGCCATTTTCCCCAATCATCTGCATGTTGAAATTTCAAAGATATGAATGAATATTTAAATAAAATAAAAACAAGTATGCGAGTCTAGGTGGCTCACAGGTAACATGCTGAGCTTTCAAGTTAAAAGTGTTGAGTTCGATTCCGATTAATTTTTATTTAATTTTGTTTTTTAAACACTCGAAAATAATAACATTCCGTTATCAAAATCAGCATCAATTTTTGTAGCTTAATGTAATATTTGAAATCTTCAACAAAATAGTGTTCAACTTGACATGAAATTTTGAATTGTTTTTTTTTTCTATGAAAGTGATTTTTATGTGTCGATACAAATAATGAAAGGGTGTTGTTATTTCCGAAAATTTAGGATGTTTTAATTGTTAATTTGATGTATAAGATATGATATGGCCTCGAGATTTGCTTTTCTCTATTGACTCAATTTTAAAATACTTTTTAATACATTTGAATTGTTAAAAATCTATTTTCAGAGTTTCGAAAATGAAAAAAATGATTCTAAAATATAAACAAAACTTGTTAAAAACTGCGAAAAACTTTTTTTTATTATTCGCTCTCATTATTCACTGCAGATATTGTCAAAACAATTGTTTTGTGAAAAGCTAAATTAACACAATTGAATACTTTTGTGCAAAAAGGGGATATCGACTTTCTTTAAATAACTCGCGATTTCTTCAATCAAATTAAATGATTTTAAATTATGTCATTGTGAACACTAAATTTGTCTAAATTAAGGATAACACATCATGAAACAAATAATTATCAAAATATAAGCACAAGAATTATTTAACAAAAGCCGATAGCTCCTTTTTGCATAAAAGTATTCAATTATTTGTAATTGTTGAAAAACAAAAATTATTTTTAAAATGTGAAACAAAAAGTAAATAAATTAATAAATGATTGAATTTACTATAAAATTAAATAAATCATACTATAAAATTGACTAAATACAGTGAAATTCTATCTAATACCAAGTTTCATTGAAATCGCGAAAGGGCACTAAAAGCAGTTTCCTTGTCAGAATTATTTTAAAAACATTTTTTAAAGTAAACTCTGTCTTTCAATGAAATCTACAGACCATTTTCATTATTTTACCACTAAGATAATAAAAAGTTGGAGATTTCGTATTACATTCAAATAAGCCTTATAAAAGCAATTGAATGAATTTATTCCGGAAGGGCCTATCCAACAATGCATATATTATTAGATAGGCCCTTTCGGAATAAATTCATTCAATTATATGATAAAACTTCATCAATTTGTCTTGAGAATCTAAAAATGAGTTTTTTCGCTTTGCTGCTTTAAAAAATAAGATAGTAATCAGTAACAAATATTATTTTTCATCTGTAAAAAACTTGATCTTAAATTTCGATTTTGTAAATTTAAACAGTTTAATCGTAAAAAATATATAAAAGTGTTACACAAAACAATTCAATCATTTAATTTCGCTGTTTAGTTTCCAGAATTCAGAGGATTTTTTGTAACTGGCTTTGGCGGAGGAACTTCATAACGCTTTAACTCGACAAAAGTGTTGCCTTTCGCTTTGATTCTCATTGTATCTCCATCAAGGCTTATATCTTCAAAATTTCTCAAAACTTTCATCAAAAAGGACTCCGCTTTAGCGTATTCTCCATGAGTTCCGACCAAAGAGGTAATAGGAGGGCTAAGAGTATATTTGCCATCCTTGTCTTTAGTCAAAAAAGCTGAAATTGTATTGATCACTTGAAAATCCATTTCATAAACTCCTTTTGCTTTTGACTTTTTGCTAATATAAAGCTTGAATAATTTCCAAAGAGCAGTCGAAATTGAATTTCCATTATCGACTGCTTTTATTATTTCGAAATCACCCTCAATGCCTTCATATGCCTTTGGTTGGCGTTCAAGCGTCGAAGGGAAAGTATCTAATTTTTTCATGCAAACGTACGCTGCACCATCGACCTTAACAGTTGGATACAACGGCTCCAAGTTTGGTTTTTTCAGATCGAATGCCAATCCAAGAGGAACGTCGTTGTGAAATACATATAACTTAAGTGAATTTTTGGATAAATCGAGAAGTAAATTGACCTTGTCACCCTTGCGAATGGGAGGGCCAAACTTTCTCAGAAAGGAACTTCCATCACTCAGTGATCCACCGTAAAATAGACCTCTTATTCGATAGCCATGAGCGAATTTTCGTTTGGTTGTGAAGCCAACAAAATTGCCGCTACCCTCTTCGAATTTGAACTCGTAGTAATATTTACCATATTGAATACCGTGGCTGGGAAAAGCATAGTAACAATTCGTTGGAGAAATTACCATTTTTTCGATGTCGTAGAATCGCAAACAAGTACCTTCTTGCTGCACATTTTTCGCAGTACAAACGTATTTCGGAATTGGTGATCGCGCTTGAGTTAAGACGAAGAATAAACTTGCAACTAAGAACGTGAGGAGTTTCATTTTTCAATTGTTTTCAATGCTCAGGTTTAGATCGACTAAAGCTTCTCGAAAGTGTGGCGTGCTTATATCCATACATTAATCATAATTTTATATCATTTTTAAACAAAACAGGGGTTAATCGTCGTTTAAAACAATAGAAATAATGAGACAATCAAATTTAAAAAATTTTTCCATCTCTTTTAAGATTAAAAAATTAAATTGTCTTTGAGCACCGAGGTTTATCTATTGTCACTTTTAAATACGATTAAAAAATTTCACAATGGCATATTGTTTGTTTTCATTTTCATTTATCAATTTTTATGAATTATTTTTATTTGCTTTTTCAACCCTTTTAATTGATATATAGAACTACCTGCGTGAGAAACCTCTTGCGTCATTAAGCAAAAACTAAATAAAAACAGTTGTTAAGCACAATATTTTGAATTAAAAATTTTTCTAATTGTTTTTAAAAAGAATGTTAAACAAGAAATTGCATTTTGCTGCAAGTGCGTTTTTCATGTACGAAGAAATACTTGATTTGTGATCTTTCGAGGGCGCTTATTAATCAACCTTCTATTTTTAATTAAATTTAAAAATTAAGCTCTAAATACAATAGACAATGAATTTAAGTAAAACTATAAGATTTCTCATGTTAAAAATTTAATTCACACCATTTGGCCTTTCATCATGTGGCCTTTCATGTTGATGTTTTCTCCCTAGAAAATCTCTACTCGCCGACACTCTTTTTGAAATCAAACAATTTCTTTACTCGTTGAATTTTTAAGTGCTTAATTTGAATAAGATTAATTAATACCAATTTTTGTCGCCAAAGTAAATTAATTTAAAAATGTGTGAATAAATATCATCATGCGATTAAATTTATTAAAATTTTTGAAAAAAATAAATATTTGATTAAAAAAAAATAGTAAACATTATTAAAAACAACTTAACTTAAACTTTAAACTTAAAAGGTAAATTTAATCATTGCTTAAATTATTTTTTACAGCACATAGAAACATTAAAATACAATTAAATTTATCGAAACAGTATAAGCACAAAACTCAAAGCAGATGGTTAAAAGGCTAACAGGCACAGGAAGTGATGTAGATTACCTCGAAAGCATTTATAGAATAAAGTTTTGGCCATAAAGAGAGATAGCGGATAACAGACGATAAAAGCATATGGGCAGATTAGCAAAACAAACGCTTCTTTAAATACGATCTTCAAATACTCAAGATTAAAGCTTAGCTCTTAATCGTTAGGATTTCGGCTAAAATAACATAAGAACGAACATTTTACATTTACTCTAATGAAACTAAGAATTCGTTTGAGAGGGATATGGTAATTATCTGCTTGTAAAAGAAACACGGACAGTGAGCAAATAGAGAAAATTAAGCAAAGCAAAATTTATAAACGAATGCTTTGAGCAAACTTGAAAAAGTTATGAGGATCAACATTTCTTTTTATCACTGTAAACGCAAATAATTATCTCCATAGTATCGATGTTCCCAATCATTTAGATCCAAATCAGGTTCATTTATATATGTATAACCACTGTCTATAAAAGAAATTCTTTTTGCAGTTTTCGCACGTTTTCGATTATGTTTTCTTCATCATACAAAAAAAAGCGTTTTGATTCGAGTTATTGTTTAAGTCAATCGTCATGTCGTAATCAATAGCATATAATGCTTGCAGTGTCCGAAAGTTTTGGTTTATTTAACCTCCGTACATCGTTATATGAAACGTACAATTAAACGGTTTAAGCAAATTCGCTACTTTAAATGTTTCATTCAATGTCATTTTTCTATCCACGAAAAAGCTTTTCTTTTTGCCAAATGATTCAAAGCCTGATTTATAATTAAATGTATTGATCAGTTCAAATTTCTTATTGTGATCTGTAACAACCACGTGTTGATCAGTGATATTAGGGAAAACTTTTTTCACTCCTTCGAGAAGACGATTGCTTTTACGAAAACTATATTTAGTATCATTTGTTATTGTAAAAGAAAGTATAATATTTGAAGGATCGTAATGAAATAAGGAAGTAATCGATGAATCAGGATTCAAAGCTACCCAGTCTTGCCAAATGTAGAACATTTTGGCAAAATTTTCTATACTGTAATCCTTATTGACTAATATCACTGGTTTCGAAGCATCATAAATTTTAATCGTATATTTAGTGACAATGCCGAAATTTCCTCCTCCTCCTCTCAAAGCCCAAATCAGCTCCCTATTTTTATTCTCGTTCACCGTTTGAATCTCACCATTCGCAGTCACTATTTCTATCTCTCTGATGTTGTCAACCATCATTCCGCGAGCTTATTTGTGAGCTGTTGCTCCGTGTTCTCCGCCCTAAGGCAAAGCCTGAAATTACTACTGTATCACCTTCTCCTACTGTTGCTCCTAGTTTACCTTCTTCCCATAGTATTTGATTCAATTCTTTGAATCTGATTCCCACTTCAGCAGTCATTTTTCACCGATTCACTTTCACCGTTTTTAAATGGCTTAATTCAACAACCCACGTTTGATTCTCCTTATATCCGAATTTCTCCTCCGAATGACCGCCATATTTTGGAGAAATGCTTAAATTCATTTTGCGGCCGCAATCTATTGCTGCTTAAATTCGAATTGACTACGATGAATCCTGAAGGATGAATAAAATTTCGAACATTATACTTATAATTGTATCGATCATAGTTTTCATCGTTCGGTAACAACACCAGCTTTTGATTTTGCTTCGCGAAGACATTGTAGTAGATCGCTTGAAATTGCATTTTCAGAAAAGAGCAAAAGCAATAAAAACACTTGCCTAGCGAAAAGCATTTCCACTTATGTATCAATGCTTAGATTAGCGTATATAAAGTTCACTCCTTTTATTATGCTAGTGAAATAAGTTTTTTCGCTTTTACGTCGAATTATAATGATTGTCAAACTTTTTTTTATTGATATTAAAATGTATGGTTACATGCGCTTATCAGTTGTGAAAGTAGTGAACATATGTGAATAGGTAAAAAATTGTTTAGAACCTTTTGCAGCTGTATTCTAGAAAATTATAAAAAATAAAATTTTTAAATCGTTAATTTCTTGCTCTTAAATCGAATCAAATAAAAAACGATAATAATGCTTAATGATTATTTTAAAATTTGCGCAAATGATGAATCCTTTACCAGGTTTTAAAAAATGTAATCT
>NCKU01003862.1:0-13757 GCA_003675995.1 Dinothrombium tinctorium | reverse complement strand
AATCTAACGACCGAAATATGAACCGAAATGTTTTGTTTTTTCAACCGAAATGCCGACCGATTTTTTGAATTTTAACGACTGAAAATTCCGAAGTATACTTATTGCTTTCCTTAAAGCAAAACTAAGTTTAACTCCTCGCTTTCGCAATACCTTTCTTCACTCAATTTTTTCCGTCTGATTTTTTTACGAAAAAATTTTTAATTAAAATTCCAATGTTTCTTTATTGATACTAAAGCAAACTATTAAGAAAAATGTGTCACTCTCATCTGACTACGTTTTTATTAACGATCTTTATGATAATAATAATTTGTTACAAGTCATTTATCTGTAATAGTAGTTAGTAGCCATAGTGAACGTAACAATGAAATCAATTCATGGACAATAATCAATATTGTAATTGAAAATAGCTTGATGCGAGAGTGAGCAAGACATGATCCTTACCAAATTAACATAATATGAGTTCGATGAGCGACATTTGAGTAGCTGTTTGGATAATGATTTAATATTAAATTTGAGTAAAAAATGCTACGATTGCAACATTTTGCTCCATCTTCACAAAATACATTCTCAGAATCGCAAAAATATCATCAGGTTACTGAGATACTTAATTATTGTCAAACATACAGGTTAAGCTCGTGAACAGTATAACGTGAATTGCATCATTCGGGTCGATATCATCACCACTATAGGTGGTGATGGAACGTTTTTAATGGCTGCATCGAAGATAAGAAATTGAAATAAGCCTATTACTGGCATGAACAGTGATCCGTCATTTTCTCTTCGCTACTTTTATTTATCTCTTTTTGCACGCATACTTATAGAGATGTAATCGATTAACTTGCAAATGGTTCATTTGCTTGTAAATTTATGCAAAGAATCAAAATCATTTTTACTGGCGAAAATATATTGAATGACCTGATTGAATTTCACAAACAACATCCACGCCAAGTGTGCCTAGAGAATCTGTTCTAGAAAAGCGAGTAGGACACACATAAAAATAGTAACAAACCTGAAACCAAAAGCCATATATAAACTCTGAGTGTATTGAATGTAATTTTTATCGGAGAATCGTTACAAGTTTCTCGCTGCGAGATATAAATAGGCAGCCAACGCATTTGAGCAATCTAGATTCTCGGCTTTAACTATTTTTACAGGAGCGAGATAAGTGTCATACGATCAGAATATAAACAATGTCACTCATGAAACAATTCATCATTTGTTCAACGCAATAAAAGCAGAAACTTAATTTTCTATTTCAAGTGATTCAAGATTCTTTCAACAGGTTACACAAAAGTTTAATGATTAGCTTGCTTTTGATTCTTAAAAGGCATGTTTTCAGTGAAATGAAAGATTTTATTGAAAACGAATGTTCGTTATGAGGCTTGAATTTCACAAGATTCATTTTTAGACACAAATACAAGGGTTTAGGCAAAAAAGATGAGGCTTAATCTTCAATGTTCGACGCATTCATTGTGATTGATGAGGTTTTTCATACAAGTTCAATGGTGAAGGTATGACGAAATTTGAAGTATTCGAAGAGGATGTCCTTAAAACAGTTTCCTCAATTGAATAAGAGAGCTTCCTATTCTTGGATTGCTCAAATAAAAAGAACACGAGTTTCCAATTTCGAGATAGAATGTTTTAAGTCTCACTCTTCTTTAGATTCTTAAACCTTAACAATTTTAAAGTATAAGCTTTTTCAAAACTTTCGCATCAAATATCAATGGCAGTTGCAAAATTTATTGAGTGGACATTTTACAAAGACCGCTCTATGTCAAGATTTTATATTAATTTACAATTTCTAATGTTGTACAATTTTCAAAACGTTTTAAACAGACAAACAGCAGATAAACTGTATTTTCGTTTAAAACTCTTTAAGTAGTAAAGAAATATTGAAGCTGATTTGAATCAATTTAAAGCAAAGAAAATTTTTAACGATTAAAACTTGACAAACAAAAAGAAAAGCAAAATAAATTCCTTACTAAAAACGCTCATTCAATTTGTGAAAAATTTATAGTAAAAAATTTAAGTTTTGCTACTATCTTAACTCTTCTTTAGCTTAAACATTTTATTTTTTAAATCATCTTCTTAGTTAAAAAGTTTTCTAATTCTTTCGAAACTTCGCAACATGTTTAACATACTTTTGAAGAATAAGCAAAGTATTAAAAGAAGAAAAAAATCAACTTTAAAATGTTTTTACTATTTTATTTTTATTGAAACAAATCAATAGATGTATAGGAAAAAGAATCTAAAGATAACTTTAGAAAAAATCTATGTCAACAGTTAATTAATTTAAGGTGAAAAGATGAATAAGTAAAGAAAACTCATTTAAAATTCTTTTGAACAAAGAAAAAAATTCACTTGAGTGCGATAATAATAAATGTTAATACCTACAAACACTCACTTGATCTAACACATATTTCTTTCATTCATGAATCTTTTTTATTGGTTTTGATTAAACAATTATAAAATTTACTTTTGTTTGAATCTTATTACTCTACTTTTACAGTCCTTTAAATGCTTAATCAAATAAAAAATGTGCAAATATTTCAAATGATTAATTTTCAAAATATGTTCAAACAATAATTACATTTGATAGTTTTCTCAGCGCAAGTTGGCACACTTCATAATTTTCAATTAACATATTGCGGATTTAATTAACCGATTTAGTAAACCCTGAAAAAAAATTTGAATGCTATTAGTGTACTTGCACTTATTCTATCCATTGATAAAATCTCTTATCCTTGTAGGTATACATTGAATAATTGCGCAGGTTCTTACAGTTTTTGCCCATCTAATGGTTTCTTATGTCTAGTCTGATTTATTTTAACTAAGTAATTTGGCTTACTGGTTTGATTTATAGCTATAAAAAGTTGTTCTCATTAGCTTTTTCAAATATTGTAATTGGCAGTTTACTGAATGATTTAGTATTCATACTACTAATTCAAACTTCTTTGTTTGTAAAGAATATAAATTTACGCAAAGTCTATTGTTTTAGTGTGTATTCCAAATTTTTGACCATTTTTGCTCTTTGCTTATCTAAAATTTGATTATGTTTATTCACATCTTAACTAAATCTTCTGATAAAAGTTTATTTTAAGTTTAAGGGGTACACGGACACAATCATAATCTGAATTAGCATAAGCTAGTTGATATAAAGAAATTAAAATTGATATCGAAATTATACAAATATTATCTTCCTTTTGCAATATTAAAAATATTGAGCCAGTTATCTTTCCTTTTTTGAATTAAAGAAATAACTGAATATTACTGATGAGACAAATGAGTCAAAATAGTAAAATACCAAAGAAAGAGAGTTTAAGTGAAAAATTAACTTGTGATTTAATATAATGAGGAAATGATTATTAGACAATCAAAATGGAAAATCAAAGAGCAAAATAATGATCAGGGCTACAAATTTATCTACAAAAGATTATTAAAAATCTAAATGCGATTATATTAAAAATTCTAAAAATTAGATGCTTATTATGCGATAAAAATTTTGAAGTACAAAGAAAATTTGTTCAAGAAGATAAATATGTTTAGCCTCACAAAGAATTAAAATAAAGTTTTTAATAAACTTTTAATTAAAACTCAATGTTCACTTTTAAATTTTGAAAAGTTTTTCAATCCTTACTTTAGATATTCGTAAGCGGTTATTTAAATAAACTAAAGAGGTTGAGATAGTCGAAATATAATTTGAGTAAAAGCTGCTTTTTTAAAGAAAAATCTTAATTTAATTCATGGCACAAATTGAAAAAAGAAATCGAGAACTCCTTTTTAGAGATTCTTGTAAAAAAATCTTTCTCAGGACTTAGTTATATGCAAATTTACAACTTTGCTTAAGATGCATTTTAACAACAATGAATTGCAAATTGTTTGTTGAAATTTCTTGGACCCAGTTAATATAGACCCAGTAGAGATCAAAGTAAAAAAACTTGAAGATATAGACGAAAACAACTTTTCTTTTCTAGACTTTCAAGATCATTATTGTAATTTAAATTAAAGTATTTAAGATCTTTTTCTTTTATATTTGATTAGTACAAATAAGTCCATTCACATGTTAAGTACTGCATATTCAAGGAACAATTTTATTGATTGCTTCCATGAAGATATTAGTGAAAGATAATTCAATCCACATGAATTTCATGTTGCATAGGATGTTTATTGAAAAAAATATAATTTTTAAATTTTAATTACTTAAACTTTTCATCCTTTTTCTGTATAAAGTTGTTCGAAACTCGAAGAGAATATTTAAATTAATTGAAATAATAACATTAAAACAAATTGAGATTTCTAAATTACTCTAGTGAGTACAAATGCAGTTTATTTGGACAATTAAAGGTTCAAAAACTGTATTTATAAACTTACTTCTGATTAATTATTTTAAATCGAATATTATTTAATTTTCAACTTAAGTCATTCCTGAAATAAGAGACTATTTATCATTTATCATACTTTTTAAATTGTCAGCAACTGCACTAGTGGTTTTTTCAAAAGAGGTCAGAGTTCAGATAAATTTTAATATGTAATTTTGAATTTTTTGTGATTCTTTTTAAAATTTAAAAATTGTTACCAATTTTGCACTAATTTCATTTCTGAAATCTATTGCAAATCATTTACCTCGAAAAAAGGCCAACGTTAATAATAAAGTGTCTGAAGCGCAAAAAATTGAACACATTTGTTGCTGAGCAAAATTTCGATTAAATTTATTAAATAAATATTATTAAATGTCAGAATTCATGAGAAATACACTCGAAAAAGTTTCTCGAAAGTGAATAAATGTTTTGATCAAACATTTAAATGCGTTTCTACAGAAATTTAATCTTTTGCATCAAACGAATTCCAATTCTTTTAACTCCAAGTATAACTTTTGCTTTGCTTTTAAACATTTTAAAGAATAATTCGACTTACACATATGGCCACATTCATGTAAGATCAAAATTCAAATTTTAAGTGGAAAAATTAGCGAAGTAGTGAGATCACAGCTGTGATATAAAATAAACTGCTTTTAGTATAATAAAATAAATTAAAGTTTAGCATTTAGTTTTGAAACATAATATTTATGCGTTAAACACTTGAAGCAGCTTTAAAGCAGCTTTGCTTTACAAAGTAAAATATTTCAATAATTACAATACATTCATTTGTCATTATTTTTTCATTTTATCTTTGATTTTCAATTTGAACATTTTTTAATTGAACATTTAGAAACTCACATGCTTACGAATTTAATAAAACTAATTATATGCTTGTAGCTTCTATTTGAAAAATTAAATTTTAATAAAAAATCAGAAACAATCAAATGAAAGTTTATTAAAAGATAATGAAAATATTTTATTGAAAAGAATTTTATTTTATTACATAAAGGCTTAACATGCATAAAAATAACTTTAATTTCAACTTCAATATAATGTTTTTTCAACTTATTTTTTAATAATCAGCAATCAATTATGCACGGAATGTAAGTAAATTTTTACTTAAATGAAATTCTGTTTGGTAGACGAAAATATCAAACGAATTCTCTTTTAACTTGAATACTTTCAAAACATTTTTCATAATTCTATGAAATTTTGTTGAAAACAAATATGGAAATTCCTCAAATATCCCTGCTCAAAACTGCTTTTATCATAAATTTTTAGCTTAGAAGATTTGTACACTCGTGTCCAATAAAATCTTTCATTTTACTTAAAACATGCTTTGCCACAAAGCAAATAATTGAAAGATTTTTCTGGACATGAGTGTACTTTATTTTCATAATCCGATTGTTTCGCTATTTCGTTTAAATGTTGAATATACGTATTAATGAAATAAATTGTTGGACAGTTACCAAGAATAAGTTAAAACGAGAAATTAGCTAAAGAGACTAATTCAAATTACTTCAAAATATTTTGATTAACAACTTCCCCTTCTAACTTTGCGAAGCACGCATTAATTACTGCAAAGCATCCGCAATGCACCAATACCTAAATTTCATGAGACTTACGACAAAAAAAAACTTGTGTTGCATGTTAAAATTATTATTCAAAAGTTTTTCAAAAAGATTTTTATGAAAAACTTTCAAATGATAATAAAATTATTGTTAATTGAAGAACATAAACGAAATCTAATTTAAACTTATTTTGAATGAATGTAGCGTTTTTGCCAATCATCATAACTCACGCGGTTACCTTTTTCGTTGGAATCGCTGGCAATTGTGTTGTGATAGCCACCTGGACAGGAAGAGGAAAGTTAAGATCGCCAACAGCCACTTTTTTAGTCAGCCTAGCCGCCGCTGATTTACTCTTATTGCTCGTGTATATTCCTTTGGAAACTTTGGAATATTTTGTGATTACTTGGGATCGTGGAGGTTCGATTTGCAAATTAAGTTGCTACGTTGAAATGTTGTCAGGAGTTGCTTCTGTACTAAATTTGGTCGCAGTCAGCATTGAAAGGTAAGCTTTTTAAGCTTTATCAATTTTATCATATTTCTAATATTTTATGGAATTCGGTTTCAAAATTTAATACCTCTAGCAAATAAATGCAAATGCTTCTTTCTTATAAAAAGACAAGATAAAGTTATTTCATTTGCTCATATTTTATTCGCTATATCAACTATGTTTAATAAGATGTTATTTCAAATTTATTTTTGCTCAATATCAAATATTTGCGATCAAGATAGAGTTTAACGGCCGTAACTCTATAACTACATTTAATTATCATAGCTGACTTAATTTTTTTTCAAGAATGATCAACGTTGCTAGGTTTTTGTGTGAATGAAAAAATCAAATTCGCAAAAGTAAATGAAGTAGCAATGTGTAAGCTTGTTTAAGACATGCCATGATTCAATGCTCTTGATTCTTTTATTTCGCAAAATTGTGAAGTCTTGAAGTGCAATTTCAATAAAATTTCATTTCAAATGAGATTTAAAAACCCAAAAAACGAAAAGAGAAAATATTTTTCGGTACAAAAATCACTCTGAAAGTTATAAAGGTTCTCAACGTTAAAATAAGTAAATGTAGTCGATTTTACTTTGAAAGTTAAAAAAGTTTTAAGATTAAATAGTTGAATTAGTTTGCAAATCAAAAATTAAATTAAAATTTTTACATTCTACTTCTTTTTACTATGTTAAAAATTTGAATCTATTACTTAGATTCTAATAATGAAACAACAAACGAACAAAATTTATCGATTTCTATATGTAAGATCACATTTAGAAGCTTAAACGTGAATTTGTAGGCGGAACTTTCGACTCATGATATAAAATCGATCTTTATTTGTTAAATTTTCCAATTGAAAGCAAAACTCATTAATAAACTTTCATTTTATTTTCAGCTTTTATTGTATTTTATTTCTACACAAAGCACGTGAATCAATATGAAAAATCAATTTTTGTTTTTTAATATTAACCTCTCAAATGTAAGAAGTTATAATCAGAATGTAATCAAGAGAAAATTATGCAATAATTAAGAGGATAAATGCAAAAAATAAAAAATATTTCATTAATATTTTTTAGTTTAAAAAATTTAATTAATGACTCATTAATTTGTTTTTTTAACAAAGATTTTTTGAGCTTCTCTAAAAAGTCTTCGTTTTTTTATTTAAATTCTCTATTGCATCAATTTGTCGGTTAAATGAAAGTGCTTTAGTCTCAAGCTCATACACAATTAATGGAAGAAAGCTGAATTCCTTTATTTCAATAAACTCTTTCTCTTTATTTACCACTATAAACAGTTTTTAAATTTCTCATCTTTTACCTGAGAGACTAGAATATTTGCAGATTCAAATGCTTCTTCACTGTCGTTTCTAATAATGAAGCTGATTTTTCGTACATATTTTGCAAATGAGGCAGCCAAATGCATTTTAATCGATAGCTTTATAATTTTTTACCATTTTTCTCTTTTTGTAAATTCAAAAGCATTTTATTCTTTAGATTTAAAAAAATAACAGTTTTCAATCAATTTTAAAAAACTTTTTCGAAAAATCATATGATTTCGGATGCGCCGAAAAATTGGCCGAGAGCCGTGAAATTTCGATCATTTCGGCGAATAAATATTGTCCGATTTAAAAAAATTAGCGTCAAATTTCTAGATTTATAAATCTCGACAAGACTCTTATGTTAACTCAAATTTCGGTGACGCCGAAAAAATTAATCTTTATTAATGAGATTGAAACTTCTCTCGCAAAAGCTTTGCACTTAAACTGGAAAACATTTTTTGCTTAGAGTACATTATCCATAATTTCAGAATTTTCTAATATGATGAAAAAATAGTGTTTTTTTACCTATAAAATTTTGTTTCCTCTTCTTTTGTTTCCTTACTCGGTCATATTTTTATAAAATTCTATCAATTTCATACTAAAATTTCAAAATTTTGTCTGCACGACACTTGCCGATTATGAACCAATTATTTTAAGCAAATAAAAACACTTGAAGATTTATTTGACAGCATCATGTGAACTTATCTGGGTAAAAAATTAATTCTTGCGAGTACTTTTATGAAAGAAATTCAATTAGTGATTGCGTTTCGAGACGCAGATTTGTTGTCATCGAAAGCAACAAATTCTTTATTTTTCATTTTTCATTTCCACAATGATATAACCACATCATAAACGAATCTTCATCAACATAAGCAAACTTTTTATGAATTGGTGCACCCGAGATTTTCTTTCTTTTCTTTTCTTAATTTAAGAGATGTGAAAATAATCCGCCTTAAATTAAAAAAAAATGCTCATGAAAATGATCATAAAATTCTAACGAATTTGTACCAAAATAAAGCAAAAGATGTGTTTAGATGTTTTAGTAGAAGCTTTGTTTTTAAAAGCATGAAAGCGGCAAAAATTCATTGATAAGTGAAATTTTTTCGAAAAGCCTTATTTTTGACTAGTTTGGAGATTAGAGCTGATATTTTTATTTAGTCATTTAAATATAAAGTTCTCCAATAAGAGGATTACGCATTAGAAAAAACAAATTTTAGCGATTATTTAAGCGAATGTTAGAATTTTTTCATGCGAAAAAACTTTGTCATGGTAGTTTAGACAAGAATATATTTAAATTGCAAAAAAGGAAGTAATTAGTCCCAAGAGTTTTACTTTTGCAATTGTTGATTTTTGAAAAAGTCAAATTTTTTACTCTATTTCAAAAGGATTATTTTAAAAATGATTCTCATAGGTTTTTGGTTATCGTTTACCCGATAAAGGCAAGAAGATTTTGTACCATAAGCACGAGTCGTAAAGGATTGGTGATCGTTTGGGCTTCGTCCATACTATTAGCGTTGCCAGTCTTATTTACAAAGGTTTGTAATCATATTGTGATTGTGGTGTCTCATTTTTCTTTTCATTGACAAACAAACAATTTTTGTTTTTTAATTTTCATTTTTTGTCTCTTTGTATCGAATCTATTCGTTTCTCTTCAGATTCATTGTCATTTGAAAGCAAGCCAAACGCCATTATTTCATTGAATGTCACAAAGTTATGTCAGTTTTTAAAGCGTACATATTTCTCTTTCTTCATAAGAAAACTTTGTTTTTGGCAGTCAATATTGATTAATCACTAAGAAGAATCATATATATTGAATCAGTTAGTCTTTGAAAAACACTCGAGGCATATGATTTGAGTTTTTACTTTGTTCATTTTCACAAACAATAAACTTTATCGAGAGCTCGAATTTATCTTAAAAATCTTTGGAAATAGGATCGCCGTCTCGTGCGAGCATCGATTTTTCGTTAAAATTAACAACAAGTATTTGAGATAGGTGTATAGGCGGAGATAATTTTAGGAGTGTTGTTATTTTTAAAAATTAATAAAACCTCATACATTTTACAAACAAGAGTAGTGTTCAATGATACCTATTTGAAACGCGGCGTTAGAGCAGTTCTGTAATTAAAAACAAAAATAATTAAAAACCATCAAATGGAAAAATTAACTTCGCATAAATTCTCATGTAATGAAACTATTCAAATTCTTAAAATATTTTATCCCTCAGGTTCTATTTGATGATGAATAGAATTGATTTATAATCGAAATGATAAACTGGAATGACAAATATTTTGTTGTACATGCCTTTTCTTGATAAATTTAGTTTTACCCTGGACTTTTTCGTTTTTGTCGGCAAAACACCACAGTTACGAATTTTAATTTAATTATTTATATGTGAACTAAATTTCTTAAAATAAAATTTGATTAAGGCAGTTTTAAATCGCTTTTAATCTTTAAATCAGATTTTGATCGTTACATTTAAAAGAAAGTATTTTATTTTAGACATTGTGCTACCGATTCAAGTGACAGCAAGCATTAACATTTGAAGTTTACGGTCGCTGATTCGGAAAATTACATAAAACTTTTTCTATAGAAAAAAAATTCATAGAATTGTCGTCAATTCCAAATAACTTTATCTAACTCCTTCACTTGCTAGGATTTTGAAAATCATTCTTTGAGAACATCTCTATAAATTCTAGTGATTTAATGTGAAGTAAATATTTTGACAAATCTGCTGAACAATAAATGTTACAACCATGAAATCAACAGTTAATAATCAGTTTTGCGTTTTATTCTTAATGAAATATTTTAAACGTATTCTGCGTTTTAGTACATTTTCATTTACTCGAGTCGCTGATTTGACTGATAATCTTCTGTCCTAATATTCATCTTATCCTTTCTTAAACTTACTAGAATTTAATTGAAAGACATTTATTTTCAGCACATATACCCGATAACTTATTACAACAACACAACCTCTTTGACGGCATTTTACTGCTGGGATGCTAATGATGATTGGGCGTTTATGATCTCCATATATCAGTTGCTGGTTATGTTTGTATTTCCAGCTTTGTTGATGGTTCTCTGCTACTTCTGTGTAATCCAAGAACTTTGGATTAGTACAAAAGCGATGCAGTCGATGACATCAAGATCTCAGTGTATGAGCAGCGAATTGAGAGCGCACCGAGGAGGTGAAAGTTACGTTGTTAAGTGGCCCTCGGGTAAACATGAGAAAGCAATCACTCAACCGGAATTTAAAGAACATTCACACGGATACGAAGTTCGGCGGGCGAGAAAACAAGTAAGTTTGCAGTTTATTGTTAACTTTTTTTTCTAATCAATTGAAAATTGATTAAAAAAATATTAAGAAAATCTAAGAACCTTTGACTTCATGGTATATGGTTCGACATTTTTACTTGAGAATTTTTTCGTTCACGCACATTTTTAAAGCGATTTTTAGAGGCAAAGATTATTTTCGTTCTTTTGTACCTTCTCTTTAAGCTGTTTGTCGCTTTTAAGGTTCAGCGAATATTTCAAACTTTTTCAGCGTTAAATTTAATTTTCTCCTCTTTTTAAAATGCTTTAAAAGCTCGTTTAGTCAAGTAATGAAAATAAAGTTGACTTCGAGGCGTTTCTTTTATCTATTTTTTGCTCAGGAAAAAAAAATTGAAATTTCGACTTCATTAGAAAATGCATTTCTCACATTTGTATTTTAAAGGCGACAAAATTTCTAATGTTTGTGCTCATTTAATTTGAAATTCATTAAAACTCTCATAATTATCGAGCAACTAACGAATTTTATTGATTTTCTCGCTTCTCATTAACCATTTTGTTTTCTTCGCACTTTTTGCACTTAATTAAACATGCAAAATACCTTCAAATGCATTGTAAAAGCAGTTGTTCACCGTATTTTGAAAATGACGGATTACGCTTATTTTCACAAATAATAATCTGTATCGAAAATAAGTCTATACGTATTTCACAATTTTCCTCTCAAAGCTCGGCTTATCGCGGGAGGAATAAAGATAAAAATTTTTCACAAAATTTTGCCTATGCAAAACTTTATGTAATTTCGAAGTTTTTATTTTCATTGTTTTTGTGTGGTAGTTATTTGTTTCACTTTGGGTAGAATGACTATATTAAACGCTTTTGTAGAAAGTTTTCTTCCTTTTTAAAAATGAGAGGGGCTCAAATTTAATCAAGAATGCAGATATGTCTCCGATAGGCTTAATGTTTTTTGGTAAAACAATTTCTGCTCGCGCGATAATCCGGACTTTGAGCGAAAAATTGTGAAATGCGTAGACTAGACTTATTTTGGATACAGATTATTATTTGTGAAAATGAGTGTAATCCGTCATCTTTAAAATACGTTGAACAAGTCCTTTTTCTTGATTTTGCTACATACTTTCTTCTCGCTTTAAAATTAAGTTTCTTACGACTTTCTTTCTGATTAGTAATCTTCACTAATAAATTAGTGCATTATTAGAAAAGTTAATGACGGCCAATTCAATCTAACTTCGAAATTCGAAAATTAAGCGATTGACACTAAATTTAATTTGATCAGATTTTTGTTCAAATCGCTGAAATTTCTTGATTTTTTTCCTATTTCGTCCACTCAGCCAAAATGCGCATCATTATTTTAAATATACTCATTTACGCTCTTAGAAACGCATTTTATATTTATGAAAGTTCAATTTTCAGTTATAATAATATACAGATTCAAAAATAATTTGCTTTTAAAGTTCTCAACATTTCTTAAATTTTCAAAATATAAAAGTTTCAATGGTTTTTTAAAACTAAAGATGAGAGGAATGCGAAAAATTAAAGGATTTTAAAAAATAACATCTTTTTCTGAAAAAAATACAAAAACTATGACATGGCGAGCATTTGATTCGATAAAGTTTTTAAGTAGTTAAGAAAAATTCATATTGAATTGATAATATTAATTGAAATCTAATATGACATTATTCGTGTTAATAATAGCCTCCAAAAGCCAGTTTTATGTCTAGACATAAATTGAAATAATTGAAATTATGAAATAAAATAGGAATTCTAATAATATGCATTCATTAAAAATTATTTAGAATGAGTATATAACCTGCAAAGAAAAATAAAAAAAATAAGATTAAAATTCGCGAAAAAACAAAAGGTGTTAGTAAGAGAAAATTTAATAATTTTTTTTTTTTGCAAAAATTAATTTAAATTCCATTAACTTTATTACTTTTTATTGCATTATGACATGTAATCGACATTGTTTTTTGCAAGAGAACATAGATTAAATTAAAATTATGACGAAGAATTTCAATCGAAAACGAGCATATATTTCGGGCCTAAATTCAGCCGAAGAATGCGCTTTTTACCCCCAAAAATTTCAAAAATCGGCAAGCACACTTAGAATTTTGTTATCGCTGAAAGTAAATAATCAATTTTATGTTAGAAACTCTTTTATTTATATTTAAAGACTTGATGAGCGTTAAATACCGCAGATTTCTTTTTGTTTATACGAACTTCTTTTTGCTAATCGAACTACATAATAAATGAGTAGCTAATGATTATTTGACTTCTCAAATAATAGATAAAAAGTTATTTCGATTACTTCTCATGTAATGCTAACAATTTGTAAGCACTTTTAATGATTAGGTTAGCAATTGGCTAGTAAACACTTTTAGTGAAATTGGTTTGATTTCAATTGAATTGCTTATTAACAAGATGACGGAATTACGAGAAGCTGTTCTCAGATTTTAATCAACAAATACTAACGAGGAAATTTTCCGAGTGTCTTCAAATTTGAAGAAACTTTTCAGATTGAAAAGAAAAACAAGCTTTTTGATAAAATTGTATGTATTAACTTTATTTTAAGGCAAAGTTACCCGTATTTTACAATTTTGAAAATTTAAAACAAAAAATCAAATTGACAAAGTCAAATGTTAGACATCGAAACTTTAAATTGTTTTCTGCAGAATTCAGTCCTATAGTAAATGCATCTCTGAGTTCCTCTTCTTGTTAGCATCTCTTGTTTCATTTTT
>NCKU01003861.1:0-13760 GCA_003675995.1 Dinothrombium tinctorium | reverse complement strand
TGAATTGCTCTTGGATAATTAAAAAATAATTATTAATTTGAATGTAGGCGAAATGATTGCACTTCCAAATGGAAATAATGTTTGAAATTATAAGAATCAAAGTTTTCGCATAAATCAGATGGATTGAGCGTTTATGCGAAAGCTTAGATCATAAGTCCGTCTTTACGAAAAATTTGTTAGATTTCAGACTTGAGTAGGCTACTAAGTTAGAAACACTATGAATTTCGTAAAGAAAAATACGCTTTTCCTACATCAGTGTACATACGCAAGCAACCCACGCAATGTTATTGGTTATCACTACCGGCGATTGTTCTTGTTTTCAATGAATGAAATGAATGAAAACGTAAATGAGAAAGCAAAGCGAAGGAACAATGCCATATTCAGGTGATTCTTAGCAAAGTAGCGTAGAACATAAGTAAAGAGAGAGAACCATAGGCGAGAGCCCACTTTAACGATCGAATTTACAAGCTTCGACTTCAATTTTGAGAATAAAAACAAGAAAAATTTCTTATTTTAAATAAAAAGCGAATCCGCTGGAAATGCGAGTGAAAGAAAGCGCAGCATCCTTCACTATAGCAACAGTTGCGATTGTTCGACTCCGCCATAAGTGATGAAACGGATGTTAACTTTTTTCTTGCTTCTTTTACCGTTCTCACAGTTGATATGAAAGTGAGAGCTCACTTTAAACGTAAAGACGATCGATATTTGCGCGATCACAACTTTAGCAAACATGGGCTCGTCTCGCTTTACTTCGCCTTCGGTTCCGAGCGCACGTAGAGTTTTAATCGTATTACGCGATGCTTTACGCGTGTAACAGTTTTTCAAAATTAATTTTGATTTGTCTCAATTTCAAAATTTGCGAGAGTAACATTCAGCTTTCTCGATTTTTCTTTTGATTTAATCATTTTAAGCAACATGTGTAATAAGACGCGAGTGAAAAAGTCGTGAATATGTTTTTGTGTTTATCTAGCGAATTCTCTTAAAATTCCTTCAGAAAATTTTGAACCATTCTCATTGTGATTGAACTTCATTTAATTATTTTTACTTAATTTTTTTATTTCAATCTTAAATCAAATTATCAGCAACATGTCTTCCATTTGCTTCGTCTGCGAACTTCCCGTATTGACTCATCAAACTTGGAGCACATGGAACACCAATTTGCTTACTGCAAATGGTCCAATTTCGTCCGCGGGCAATTACATTAACAATTTTTACCACGAAGATTGTATCAGTTGTGCCATTTGTGGTATTCGATTGAAGCAAAGCAACAATTCGGCCAAAAGACTGGGCAATAAAATTTACTGTGCTCTTCATTATGCGGATGTAAGTGGAGTGGGCACGGGTGGCGAAGAATTTATGAGCAAGTTGCGCGATTTCAAGCGACAAAGTCTGGGATATGCGGAAGCAAGAAGAAAGAGCAGCACAACGCTGACTTTTCCAGTGCCGGTTCAAGCGTGTGCGGGCTCACCTTATTGCGGTGGATTTCCGCACGGGGTAAAGCCGACCGCTGGATATTGGATTGAATGTAGAGGAGGCATTGTCGAAGAAAAACAATTGGTCGCAAACCAGCAAAAACACGACGACTATCTGACGGTCGGCAATTTGCCACGGTCCAATACATCCGAAGCTTTGCTGACCACAGGTAGACTAGAGAGACAAGAAACAAGCAGATCGACCAATGATATCGCACCAGTCAGCAATCTTCAGCCGCCAACCATTCAGATTATTGAAAGTCACTCTCCAAAAAGTAAAGATGACATTGAATTGTACAGAAAACATCCGAACATCGTTATAACAATAGCTCACTCTACCTCGCCACCGCCGTCACCTCCTACTCCATCTCAACAGGAAGAGATTGCGGAAAACACCAAAACTAAGTCGAATGATGATCCTTTTGAGTTGATTTCGTTTCAAGAAGAAATATACGAAAAGCATTATCATGGAAAAGAACACTGGAATTACTTTTCAAATGACGAATGTCTAGGACCCGTTATATTGAGTTTGAAACAAGAATCAGTTGGTGGCAGAGATCAGTTTAGAGTTCTTCTGCGAACTGTTTCTTATTCATTGCACGGTTTGGTTCCTGCCTCTTCAATATGCGCGGATCGCTATGATAGGGAGGCAGTGGTGCGTGCACTGGGAGAAGAGGCTGGCCTGAAGCCGTCTCTGATGCTTGGGCAGCTTCCATCCACTCCTGATGAGCTTCTCAAACTAGATCAAGTATTCGTTAAATCCGAGCTTAAAGTTGGTATAATCCACATAAAAGAAAATCAAACAACAGAAGAATCAATTTTAGGAAATCGCAAAGAGTCTGAGCTCTTCGCCGAATTCCTCACCATTCTCGGCGATCGCATTCGTCTAAAAGGCTTTGACAAATACAAAGG
This sequence comes from Dinothrombium tinctorium, assembly GCA_003675995.1. NCBI lineage: Eukaryota > Metazoa > Arthropoda > Arachnida > Trombidiformes > Trombidiidae > Dinothrombium > Dinothrombium tinctorium. Next base: position 11,376 of record NCKU01003861.1, on the reverse strand, counting down.
AGGCTTGGACACTGTGCATGATTTAACTGGAACCGAGTCGGTGTACACATCTTGGAAAGGAATCGAAATAATGTTTCATGTATCCACAATGTTGCCACACGAGGAAAACGACCCTCAAAAGTTGCAAAAGAAACGACACATCGGTAATGATATCGTATGTGTGGCTTTTATGGAAACAGACGACACATTGTTCTGGCCTGGTTGTATTAAATCTCACTTTCTGCATGCATTCATTGTGGTTAGAACCAGTCCGAAGCTTTTAGAAAATGGCGAGACAAGAAAGTACACAGTGAGTGTTGTTTGTCGCGATGAAGTGGCCGCTTTCAAACCGTATCTGTGGCATGAATCAACTTTTGAAAAGGTGAGGGCTTTGTTATTCTCGAATTCAATTAAGCGAACTTGCGCTTCAAACTGAAGGGCTCTCATTTCCGTGAGTGGTTGTTGACGAAAATCATCAATGGCGAAAGAGCAAGTTATTCTGCACCGAAATTTGCTCGAATGCAGGTAATCAAATTTTCAATAAAATTTTGATTGTGAGCACTTCATTCAAAAGGATCGTACTCGAAGCCAAATGCTTGAGGATATAGTTACCAATTTGGCTAATCATTTGGCTACCGGTCAAATACCAAAACCTTACCGAAGAGGTTCGTGGAGACCGATTGGCCATATGAGGCCATCGAGTCCATTACTTGATTCGGTGCGTGACTTATTCGAAGGCTACGATCAATTAGCTAAAGATTTTACGAACGCTTTCTATGGCAACGCAGCAATGATTTGTGATGTGGTATTCAATGTCATGGGCAATCCTAGTAACGGTAGTTCACATGAAACAGTTAGAAGAATTTACGGAGTACGGGCTATTCTAGCGATAAGAAGCAGAGTTTTTCTTGAAATGCTCTACGGATTCACACCTATTTGTCCTGGAAGCACAACAACTGCACAACCTGCTAGTGGCCCTTCAAATAAATCAAATCCTAGTCAAACTCAGAATCCAAACCAAAATCAACATTCGCCGGAAAAACCTAGAATGAGGAAAAGAGGGAGCATAACAGCAGAAACAATGCACAAGATTGCCCAGCTGCCGAAAATTATCCATCCTTCTTCTGACTCAAAAAGCAAAAGAAAAGACTCGGTGACAGCGGGTCAGCCATCTACATCAGCATCAAAGACACCAACATACTTAACGGTGCCAGGAGCAAGTAGCAGCGGTAGTGGTGGTATAAAAGCTGCCTTTTCTAGACTAGTATCGGGTTCTTGGGCGGGTTGGGGAAGCAAAGGACGGACTGATAGCATGAAGCGGTGGCAGAGCGAGTCCATTTACGCTAAAACTGACGTTGGAGCCTGTGAAGTACCAGGTCTTTCGGTCTGTGCTGATGTCGCTAAAATTGATAGGAACAAATTGGCACAAACAGAGGTAATCAATTCAATAAATAAAAAGAATCAAATTACAATTATCTCAAAATTAGTTCACTATCATCGAATTCGATGGCGACACATTTCAAACGTTGATAGAGTATCTGCACTCCGGTTCGTGTCCACTGACCTGCGAAACAATACCTGGCCTTATTTGTGCAGCCGAACATTTCGATTTGCCCGATCTTCTCCAAGCCTGTTTTCATCATACCAAAACCCACCTTCGATTGAGCGTGGTGCCATCAATGCTGAATCAACTGGAAAATTATTATTGGAGGTATAATTCAGCATCTCAGTTAGTGAATACCATATTAAAGTTTTTGGACGCCAGAATCAATAAATTCTTCTCGCGATCAGAATATCTCACTCTAAGCGAATCGATGATAACCAGTATTTTAAGTCGACAAGGATTAAATTTGAGTGAAACGCGAAAATTTCAAGTGATGTTACAGTGGGCACTGAACACTGTACGTGGAGACAATAAGACAATAATATCTGAATTAGATGAACAAAACGAAAAACTTTCGCAAGAAAAGCAGGCAGAGCTCAAAGCTATAATGAATCGATTAACGCGCGACCTTAAATTACATAGAATACCACCTCAAGATCTAATTAAAGTAAGCATGAGATTTCAAAGCACATTTCATAAATTCAATCATTTACAGATTGTACTCCCCTCGAAGACAATCTCTCACGAGAGGATCGTAGCAACTCTTTTGTACCAGGCAGACACTGGAATATACCATAATCCGAATTATGTCAATTTTGGCACGTGAACGTGTATTGCAATGACCACAGATTTTATATGCATTTGTCTAATTCTGTCTTCATTAACTGTTATAAGGCTCTATATATTCATACTGTTGAATACATGCTGATGTTTATTTATCGTTAAGCATCCACATTATTTAAATGTTGTTATTTGTGATAAAAAATGATTTATTCATTCACTTTTTTGTGAGTTCATTATTATTAAATTGAAGTTTTATATTCAAATTTAATGTGTCATCTCGTAACTAAACCAGTGTCGGCTCGGAATTCGAACATAAGACAGTTTTTAGGTATTTTACAAAGAGTCACCTATAAAAGGATTAAGATTATGAGATTGATAGGACAAGAAAGCCGACATGTAATTTTAATGGAGGAAGTCATAAGAATATATGCGAATTACTTGAAACATTTGAAAGTTTTTGACATCAACTTAAGTCTTCATCAGTGAAGTATTACAAAAGACTTGTTTATTATTTTAATGCAAAAATCCGGAAACTTGACATATATCCCATCAGATGTTATCGAGTTTGTCGACTTTTCTAACGATGACTGACAAATTGTTAGTTTTTACCACAATTTCTAATGTTTCCATTGTTTGCATAGGTAAAAGGCTTTTCCTCTCCTTGTCCGTGCTTTTTGCTTGTTTCTGAAAATTGAAAAGTTTTAAAAATTGTAAAAATTTATTATAATGAAAAATGCACAACAAAGCAAGATTTTTCATTAACTAATAATTTCGTTAATAATCAATTAGAAAATTATCTTTGTACTAATGTGATGAGAAAAAAGTACATTTTACTTTGAATCGGCTGATTAAGAAATTAAGAAAAATTTTGTTTCCTCTTACCTTCTGAAAATTCATCGAAAAATGCATACGAATATAACCAACTATATTCATCGTTATCTATAAAATAAAATTGTAAGTCATTCTGTAGTCGACAAAAAATCTCGAAAGTTGTCGAATGTTCAAATGATTGCATTTATTATAGGAAGATGGTATCAACAAACATTGAGACTTCTTCAATGTCTGCCTTCTTCCCTTCCAAAATCAAAAGTTCAAAACGTATATTTACTCACAATGAATATAGAGACCATTGCACTCATGGCATAAATCTAATATAATCGGAATAAAGAGTTGATTTACGAATAGAATTTTCCCAAAATCTTTGAGCGGAAACGAGCCAAGACTTTTCACATGTATTTACACGAGAAGCGTTGTTACTGTTTGAATTTCTTCGAGATGGAACTTTTAATACTGTTGATAAAAGATCATTTATGTCATCGCTCGCTCCCACAACAGATAGGGAGTCTGTTCCGAGCAATGATTCCAAAATGTGTACAACTTTTTTTTGCGAACCTTCATAGCCTTTAGGCGAATACCATACAATTTCAGCTTTATGTGCGGCACTGCCAACCATCATCATCGCAGTTGCAATCAGTTTAATCAAGTGAAAATCAAGAGCCCAATCGCTTACTACAATCATGTAGTCGCAAATAGCCAATAAACAAGAGACCAATTGCAAAGAGGTAATGTACACATAAGTTTCAGGTTCAGAGCTGTCAGAATTTAAAGTGCACGGTGTAATGCCAGACTTAATATAATCATCGAGAATTGATGCACTAAGCAAAGGCTAAAGTAGATAATGAAGTACAAATTGCGATTCGTCGATTTAGTTATTACCTGTGAATCTAAAAGGAATAATCGTTCCCTTGTAATATGCAAATCGATTCCATGAGTACAGTGCTTTAAAAGCAAATCGCTCTCCCCATTGTCGGTATGCACTTTGAACACATTGCTGCCGGCAATTTGATTCAATACACTCGATTTTCCAACACTTTGTGTTCCGACAGCGGAAATGACCTTAAAGCCACCGAAACTAGAAGAAACGTTTTCGCCGAAGAGGTAATCGACAACAGGATGTTCGAGAAATGACCAATTTTCAACATCAAGTAATTTCATCACTTTCGGAGTGTTTTCAATCATCTCTTCGATAAGCTCGTCGTTTGAAGGCTGCGAAGTTTGCTGCTGCTGAGATGAGTGAACCACAGTAGTGACCGATGCGTTCGAAACAGCACTGGTCGGAGAGAGCACCGAAATATTCGAAGCGTCGATCGGTTGCGGAGATGAAACACGAACGGACGCATTATTTGAAGACTTCAAAATGCGAACTTTGGGCGAACATTCGTTCGGTGACTGCGATCGCCGCATTTCAAATTCCTTTTTGCGATTCTTGTCGCTTCTCGCAAACCTCGTATCCATTTCGTCGCGATCAACGAACACTCGTTTGCGCCTGATTTCGTTTCGTTTGTTTTCGACGCGTTTTCACACCACGCGAAACGCAGCTCTGCTCAGCAGCCGAAAGAGGACGCTGCATTGCAAAGCTTACACTTGCTGCCGGTAAGCGTGAACCCGTTCAGCTACCCTCAAATCTCTTGTATCGCATCGGCGACAGACTTTATTTCGCATGCTGAGTGGACAGAAAGTTTCGATCGCTTAAAAACGTCATACACCCCACAATTTCACGAAACATTCGCTATTGTACGTCATTTCGCGTATATTTCCACCCAAGCGAAACTTTCCGTCCCTTCACAGTGAAACTACAAAGGCTACCAAGAGTTTCAAAAAAATCTGACCGGTTTAAAAAGGCCACTCTAGAGAGGCATTTTTAATTGAGTTAACTTGAGAGAATATTTTATTTTAATGTCTGTTAGTGGAGATGACCGCTCAACAGAGCTGTCCGTTAGGGGAGGTTTTACTGTATATTTAAAGTATGATAAGATGCAGCATGCAGTCTGTTACAATTCATTTGACCAGCTTTAAGAAACTAATAACCGAAAGCGGCTCTTATGCATTGAGTTTAAACAGTAAGTATAGCATCAATAACGAGTACTTTTATTTTTACGTTATATACGCAGTTGAAAACCGTACAGAAAATGGCTGGTCTAAAATTTTCGTTTTTTTTAAATAAATTACTTCTTTAAAAAATTGTTCCTCAATTCGGTAGAAAAAGAAACTAATGATCCATTATTGAACTGAATTCGTTGTTCTACTGAACTTCTTGGCATTCGGCGCATTTTCTTCAAAATTCTGAAAGCTCATTGCTTCATTAAAAGTAGAATAAGTTTTGTACATTTCATGCAGAGTTGATTCTAATCTGCAAAAAGATCTTAATGAGACAAGAGAAAATATGTAAGTACTAAACTCATGAATATCAGATCCGATGCTTTGCAAAAATTCAAGCTTTCTTTGCATCATTAAATATCGCTCGTTAAAATCGTGAATTGTTTCGATCGATTCATTGAACAACTGCAACACATTCGAAATATTCAAGTGCGTTTGGTTCAACTCGATGTCAATTAGCTGCAAATAAAGCGTAGTGTTTTGAGAATCAACTTTTAGTGCTTTTCGTAGAGCTGCGATTGCTTCTTTCTCTTTCTTCGCTACTTTTCGTAAGAAGACAGCGTAACGCAACGACAAATGAGCAAACAATTGGTGGTTCGTTGTCTCATATTTTGACAGATAATTCTCGTATGTGTTGTTTGTTTTTTCTAAATCACCACTTCTTCTCAGTAAATTTACTTTAAACACGATCACTTGAAGACAATTCGGAATTCTTTCTTCTAACATATCGAGAATTGACTCCGCTTTCTTAACATCACCTAAAAGTAATCAATTTATCAGTTTGTCAAAATTGAAAATTTTAAAAGATGGTCTCTTCAAGTTTAAAATTTATGCGAGCTCACACTTATCCTAACTAAAAATTTATTCATTTCTTAGCAAGGAAATAAAATATTTTCCGAAAGCACAACTATTTTCAACTACTTTCTTTCAGTTTATACGAAACCTTGTCTTTCCTCCAAAAGTGACCACTCGAAATGCAGCTGAAGCGATCTTTTCAAATGAATGCAGCCTCTCTCAAACACATTTCGCAATACTCCAGCTTTAGATTTTACTGACTTCAGATATTCGATGTACTTTCACATGAAAATTGTTTATGAGGAAATGAAATTTGATCGTGAAATCTTACTTTGATCCAAAACTGTTCGTATAAAGCGCAAACCACTAAACACCGCTCAAAAAGTGCAACAATTTGATTGTGGTCTAAATTAGATTTTGCCCACTCGATGTATTGATTCCAATTTAGTAGCTGAAAAACGTCCAAAGGATTTGTGTGAAAGTAGGGTCGCTTTATCTTCGACTCAAAACTAGACCGATGCTCAAACTCGGCATTAGTTTTCCTCATTGCATGTTTTCGCTTAGCAATTATGCGCCACCGAAAAAAGTCTTCGCGCTAGAAAACATACATTTTAAGAAAAAAACTTGTATATTAAATTTTTTAACTTCTTTTACGTCATTTGGCAATCTGTGGGATCTTTTCAAAGATTGATACTCATCTGTAAGTTGCCTCAACTCGTCCTCTTGAAGTATTTCGTCCACATTTACACTTTGTACAAACCTTTCGAACTCAACAAAATTTCGATGGAAATTAAAGGTAGCTGTTGCAATCAATTTATCGTAAACACACAGAATTTGTTTGTAAAATTTGTGGTCTTTAAGCCATTTTAAATATAATTGCCACAATGCATCTGACCTGAAATCATCTCCGCAATTTTTTACAGCTCTCTCAAACAAAGTTAATATCTTTTTGTCATCTTTAATAGAATTCATAGACATATTTAAGTAATGAATCCATAAGTCAACACTGTTTGGAAACGCTTGGATGCCAAGTCCTAAGATTTCTATACACTTTTCACTTCCACTTTTGATTAAAGCGATGTCAGCCCATTTGTTCCAGTAACCAAAGCAAAGAGGATAGTTTTGCAAAAAACTACTAAATGCTTCGTCGATTGTACGCATATCATTCTGAAAGTGTGAAGCCATTATTGCGCAAATTAGAAATCATCCACTTACCTCTTCTTGAACTAATTTCAAGAGCTTTGTCCATGATTCAAAAGAATCGACATCTTTTCTAATTGAATGCCAGAGTTTTTTCTGTTCTTCTTTTCTTCTTTCTTCGTTCATCGATTCACTCAAATGCAGCATTGTTCTATCGAACACCACGCGCAAGTTCGTGTTAAAAATGCTTGAGAAAATAGTTTTTTAGAGATTTTTAATTGAAGCATAATTTCACCTGTTAGGCGAGTGGCACGTCACTTTGTATAAAAAATAGTCATACTCATTGATAGGTTTTCACAGATGTTTTACTACGTTAAATGATTGTCTTTCATATATAAACATTATTTTAATTACACTTTTTACAGTTTAGAATTTCGCGTTTTAAACAAAAATAATTACTCAAAATGAAAATTCACCTCAAAGATTAAAATTCTCTATTAAAACTGAAAATTCGAACCATTCCATCTGCACCACAAGATGCTAATCGGCTTTCTCTTTCATTTTTGTTGGCGGGTGCAAATCTAATTCTATTAATCGATAGGCTGTGACTGTAAAATTTGAAAGTATGAGTTAAGAAAACATCAAGAAAGAGCTTTTACCATTTCTCGTAGATAAACAATTCACTCCACCCATTTTGTGGAGACCAAGTGAACAATAGAAAGTCACCATTCTCTAAACCAAAAGCGACGTTATAACGTTCATTTTTAAATGAGTTATCAACGTCAACGCTTGTAATCGCTTCTTTAGCAACAAAAACATGGTCTGAACAACAACGCACTGGTCCCAGACATAAGCTGACTGCGTCGTTAATTGATTTATCTTCGATAAGCCAAAAAACAGCTTTTTTATCTCTAGATGCAGTGATAAAGTATTTGCTGTCTGGAGTCCACGCTGCATCCCAAATGATCCTAGAGTGTACCCCCGTTTTCTTGTCACTATAAGCAATTCTAGTAAATTTTGAGCCTTCAATCACTTCGTATAAACACCAAGTTCTATCTCGAGATACCGAAAGCAAATATCTTTCATTCGGTGAAAAACGTATTTGTGTTACAGTAAGCTGGTGAAATGAGAGTTCATCCATTTTATTATAACCATTTTTAACATCCCATAAAATAATATTAGCATACTCTTGTTTTGTTGCTTTACAAGAAGAAGCAATCACAGTTCCTGAATGATTTGCAGCAACGACAAAAAGCTCAAAACCGTGCCCGTAAAGTTTTTGAATTTCTGGCCAAAGAGTATTTTGTAATAAGTTTTCTTCGACAGGTGGTTTTTCTAAAACAACAGGTTCAAAAAGCGAGTTTACTTGATTCTTTTCATCAAATATTGCTTTGTTTGATAATCCCAAAGCAGGAACAGTTGCATATAAGGCAAAATCATCTTTTAGTTCCTCAGTATTGAATATCACATTTGATATATTTTGAAAACTTTTAACAAAGCATTTAGGCGCCCGAAAAACACGTAAAACTTTCTCATCGGCGCCAGAAACGAAATGTAATGAATTTATAACGGCAATGCAATTGATTTCATAACCATGGATTTGTGGACGGCTGATTTCATGCCATGTATGATTAACATCCCATTCTGAATGGAGTCTAGAAGTTTCATCTGAGGAGCAACTTAATAAATATGAACCATTCTGAGCCCAAGCAATATCTTTTACAGCATCGAAATGACCACCCACAGCAATTCCTGGTTCCCATTCAAGTTTATCATTGCTAAAATTCCATAAATGAAGCGCTCCATTAAATGAGTGGCCGATAATGGTCTTTCCATCGTCAGAGCAGCTCGACCCAAGGAAGCCTAAGGTATTTCCTCCGACTTCTCCAACTCTGAGCCGTTCAATCCAAATTTCACTCTCATCAGAAGGCATTTCCCAAATAACCATAGCTTTATCCATAGATGATGATAAGAGCCTTAAATTATTGTCTTTGTTATTGATCCACTTAACACTTTGTATCCAGCCTTCATGACCAATCAATATGGTTTCAGTTGAAAAAGAAAGCGTGATGTTCTCAATTTTTACAATCTTGTCACAAAAATTCGAATCGCTTTCATCTTTCTGAGTTACTTTCCACACTCTGATGAAATTATCTTGAGCGCCCGATGCGATGAATAAGATATCTATGCAAACATTTAATGAATTAATATATTTAATGTTGAGATTTGTATACCTTTGGAAACAAATGTAATGTCTAAAGAACGAACCCAATCTTCGTGTCCGACTAATTTTGTTATGGAATTGAATTTCTTCGTTTCATCAGAAGAGAAAATGTGAATACATGAGTCACTTGCCGCGAGAAAAATTAGAACATTTTTCACAAACCATGGTAAATGCTTTTGAATTTTTATATCAAATACAAAAAACTCTGTCTGAATAACATCGCATAATTTGTTGTCTAACCAAAAAAACAAATTTTGATCATTTGTAGCCGAAATCGTTAAATATGAGCCATTATTAAATAAGAAGTGATCAGTCGAAAGTGAAACGGATGTCGCTAAAATTAAATTGGCTTTTTGATCGCTAAGCTTCAAAACGGGAATAAAATCAAATGTGCTATGGCCGGCTTTTTCCCAAATAATCGCGCTTTTGTCATTCGACGACGAAATAAAGCTGAAATCTAAAATCAAAGAATAGTTAGAAATGTATGAGAAACGAAATTCGATTTCGGAATTTTAAATTATTTGAATACCTTTTACGATCCATCTCACAGAGTTCACCTGTGATTGGTGTTCATTTAACACTCGCTCGATTTTTGCTTTCTGCAAATGAATACAAAACAATGAGCATTGAACGCAAGCATTGAATGAGTAATGTTAACCTGAAAATCGTAAATAACGATTGAACGCGAAGACGCGAATACAATGAGCTCAGTGCCGAAATCGAGCGCATTTTGATGGCGATTGCAACAAGCGCTCGTGTATAAGTGATTCAGCGCAAAGTTCGGCATTTTCCGCTTTTTCTAAGCGTTTGTTTTTAAAACACTCGTTTTCAGAGAAAATATCAAAAAGAAAACAATTTTTAAAAACGTGTGCGTCTTCACGTGTTTCGCTTGTGTTTGGTTCGCTGATCAAAGATGGCGCGAAAAGTTTGCGGTTAAACGAGGGGCAAAAGTTTGCCGAACTTTTTATTTATTCAAAACACTTTCGCACGTTTTGAACTAAAATTACAAAATAATGAAAGCAGTTCGATTCAAAAATTCGAGAAAATCGATCCGACACAATACGCGAGTGAATACTGACAACCTTACATTTGTATCATATTCTTTAACTTTAACTTTATTCTTAGCTTTTTAAGGCATTACTACCTTCACAGCATTAAATTAAATCACTTAGATTTAAGCCGCGGATAAAAACGAATAATGCGCTCAATGCTGTTTACATTTGCTTATAAATTCAAATTTCATGCTTTGCGTCAGTTTCTCGTATAAAATGAGTCAAATTTGAAATGAGTTTTATTTTATATTTTAGTTTAATGCATTTTATAATTAAACTTTATAGTTTATAAGTAGTATAACTGTACTACTTGAGACCAAAAATGGTCTCAAAGCACGCGCGCCAGCAATGCGTGCTTATTAATTGCATTTCGGTCGTTTTCTTGTTATTGTGGGTATGACGTAGCCTCGAATGAAGCAGGGGGCGCCTCGAATGGACCCAGGGGTGCCGCCATACAGTCCTAGTTTAGGACTGAAAAATGTGTTTTAATTTTCTATTAACAAAAGTGTATTTCTCTTTAAATTGAAAGTCAATTATGTTTAAAAACATTAAATTCAAAAAATTCAAAAAATAAAAACGAAATTTAAGAAAAAATTAAAGCTTAAATTTTCTAAACCATTGAAAGGTTTCAGTGTGTACGCACTGATAATGTGCCTTTTTATAAGATTTCCGTTAAATCTGTTAAAAAATACATTTTTAACCTAACCTAATGTGACTGGTTTAACTTATTTTTTCAAAATATGCTCTAAGTGACATTTGAACCACGGTTTTAACGAAGGCTCCTGTAAAGAGGGAGCGATTTTCTCCTAGGCAGGAGAGTTACCTAACAAGATTCAATTAGATTTTCAAATATTATATGACTACCTAAGGTTGTGGCGTAACAAATTAACATTTGTTTTCGCTTTGGAAACTCCCACAAAAGATCTGCGATCTCACTGCCACTTTCACCCTCATTACCACACTTCCTCTTTATTCGTCTTTTTATAGGTTCCTTTATTCGGATCATTTCAGAATCAGCGCCTTAAAATATATTTAAACATCATTATTTTAAAAATTATCATAGAATTAAAAACACCACCTAG
>NCKU01003860.1:0-13767 GCA_003675995.1 Dinothrombium tinctorium | reverse complement strand
ATGTTTTCTTGAAAATTTTTGCATTTTTAACCAAAGAAAACTGAAAACGATTCGATACGTTTTAAGCGTATTCTTCCACAATATTCTATTTGTCGAAGAGGTGTAAATTTAAATAATATGAAGGGAAGAAGTAGATAGAGCAAAAAACGCCAAAGCGAAATAAAAAAGGCAAAATACTTTGAATTTTTTATAAAGAAAAATTTTCAAAATGGTTTAGGAAACGATTTTTTTTTTAGCTAGAATACGCGTCAGAAGAGATTTCAATTTTTTTTTATACCTTTCACAGTTGACGCAAAAATTGTTATCTGCACACTTCATTTACATTGCGAAATATTGATTGTTGAATTTAAGTGAACTTGCTTAAAATTGAATTTATTTTTTTATATAAAAAAAAGTTTGATTAAAACAAAACTGAGCAGAGAAACGAAAGAACGTCTGGACGAAAGTCGATGACGATTCTACATGTTCTAAAAACTTGCTACAATCACGTTTGGGTTTTTAGAAACTTTTCTCAAGCCACAAATCAAACCTTTGTGCATTATCAAATCACCGTCTACTATTTACACAGTTAGCGTCACATTTTATTTGACATAAGCAAAATAATTTTAATCATAAGACTTTATCATAAGCAAACTTGAAAACGTAAAAGTGTTCAAATGAAAATATGCAAATGCAAATTAATTTAGAAAAGCTAATTAATGAAATGAGCTCACGATAAACGTGCATTTATAAGTGTTCTCTTCGAATGCACTTCACGTGGAGAAATAAAAAATCTTTTTTAGTCTAAATCTAATGGTTTACTCAATGCTTATTTAGGCAACTTTATGGCATTTTGTTTAGGTATTTTATTTGCATTTTTAATACTTAATCAAGGATGCGAAAATCATCTCGTTTTTGTTATTTGTCTATTGAAGGATTAGAAGCAATGGGAAGAACGTCACATTGCTAAAACATAATGTGGTTATCTCAAAAACGTTATTTGAAGCTTATGAAAAGCATGAAATTTATTTCATATTTTCAGAATAATTTGCTTAGTAAATTTTTCGAATAAATTTCTTTTTAAAATAAAAATGTATAAGAAATTCTCATTAACAAAATTGATTAAACTTAAGCAAAATTATGAAAGTTTTGTTTCAAAATAAATAATTAGTTAAACCTTTTCATTATCATTTAAAATGAATGATAATTTTGAAATAATAAGTCGCCTTGAAAGAATTTATCCTTGATTATGAATGAAGATTTTTTAAGATTTTGACCAACAAAAACAAATGGATTGTAATTGGTAAATTTAATCATTATTTCAACGATGCGATTGTGTAAAGTTGAAATTGTTTTAGAATTGCTCACACAATTCCATGAATTCGCATTCAAATGCAATGTGGAATGAATGATGAGCTATTTCCGAAAGCAACAAATGAAAAGTTCATTTATCGTAGCTTGTTTTTTTTTTTTTAATTTGACACTTAATACTATGTCCATTTTTTCCCGTGTTTTGAGTGATTTATACATCCTAATCAATCAATAAATGAATTAAACGATTATTAAAACTTAATTTCTCTAAAATTGTGACATTCTTTTTTTTTGGTAAACACGATTTTTTATAGTGATAAGTTCATAGAAATAAAGGTTTTTATAATTTCAGTTTTGTTTGTAAGTTTTGAGTCGGTTACACTAAAAGTTGTGAAATTATACTGATCGTAAGGATAAGAATGATTGAAAATTGAGTTTGAAAAAATTGTCGGAACAGATATAAATTTAAATATAAATCAGAGAGAAATAGGATCTAAATTTGGTATTTAAAAACTTTTTTGTGTGAAATTTTAAACTGAAGTATCATTAATTTATAATGTTACTAAATTAATGAATTAATTTTCACACACATTTTTTGAGAACCACTTTTTCGAAATGAGGTAAAAACAGCAAAGACGATCGAGTGCGAAGTTCGAATCGAAGCGTCAAAGTTTAATTTGAAATAAATATAAATTAAAAGTTTGATAAATGAATTAAAACGAAAATTGACAAAATTAAAACCCTTTTCGACCCTTTTGATTTCGAAAAATCGCAATTTTTCAATCGTCCCTTCGATCGCATTTCGCGCTGTTTTCGCTTTGATTTTCGGTTTTTTTTTTTCAAAAACAAAACTTTTTTCACTCGTTTTACGGTTTAAAAAACGGTTTTCAAAAAATGAGCGCAGATAAATTTAATGAATTGAAGCGAGAACTTAGTGAGAAGCATATAAATGTGAGCGACGAGTGGCTGCAATCGACGATAAACTCATTTGGCATTTCAGCGAACATTAATGTGAATCACATTTACAGAAAATGGTTAAACAGCGATTTACGAATGAATATATGCGATCACATTTGTTGCGATCACTTCTCATCGAATGCTTTTGACTTATCACTCGCAAGGCGTGAAATACATGGCTTTCACTGCGTACAGGTATTTGCGAATTTACAAACGTGAAAGCATTGAAAACAAATCCTTAAAAGCTAATTAGCGTTGAAAATTCGAGCGCGCCTTTGATTGATGAATACAATGCATTCCTCGAATTGGACGACGACAAGAATGAGGATCTATATTCGCAGACGACAGAGAAAGAAGTCGAAGAATTTCGTGCGAAAAGCAAAGTAAAAGGTCCGAGATTATTGAGCTTTATCTTAACTAATGGCAAATGTGAATTCAAGGCGATTGAATACAAACCGATTGATTTTCTTAACGATTCTTTGCCAATTGGTTTGAAATTACTTTTGAAAGGTCCTCTTGAAATTCAAATGGGAATCATGTTTTTAACTTGTCAAAATGTAGAAATTTTGGGAGGTAAAGTATAAGTTGTATTCGCTGCCAAGTATTTTGTATTCTAATGACCTACTTGGGAGAATTCTTCTATGAGCTGAAAATTCACTCATAAATATTTCAAAATTTTAATTTTCAAAACTGAATAAAAATGCTCCTAAGAGTTGCAGCTTATCTACAATATGTAATTTTACCTTCTAAAAATGACCGTGGCAAGAGATCAATAATTCCGTCGCCTACGAAACTATTTTTTTTTTTTTTTTTTGCTGAATGTAATAAAAAATTCTTATTCACAGATATCGTTTCGAAAATTCGATCAAATACGACGGCACTATTTTGCTGTTCTATAAATTTCAATTTCAGTACTGTCTGATTAAACACATTTATAGTATATAAAGAGTGTTATTTAATTAAGAGAAGTGTAATTGCATACACTGTATACTCCCACATGTTTTTAATCCGCTAAGTAGGGTAAATTGATAAACCTTCTTGCTTTGCCGCGCGTAAAACTGTCTTCTTTTTGTTGATGGTGTAATAATCTGCGTTATGATCGTAATTAAAAACTTGTGGCATTTTGAGAACATTTTGTAGATAAAGTTTCGTGCAAAAACAAAATACGATCAGCGTTGTTGAGCTTGAAATGAGCATATTTCGACTTGTTTATTATTTTTTATCTATACTAACAGAAAAATGTTTAGTTTAAGTTTGTACTCGACACAAATACATTGCATATCTTCAAACGAGTGAACCGATAGTTTTCTCGTTTTATGGCGAGGTCAGTATACAGTAAATGAGTATTAGCGGTGCTTGCAATTAACTCGAAACGATCGCAGCAAATAAAAGTTTTAGTTAAGGGCGAGTTAGTGTCAAAAGCCGAAAGGTGGTCTGCGAAACTTTCCGCTTCATTCCTCGTTTCGAAATTGAAGAAATCGCTCGATTAGAGAGAATAAAAAGTCAATCGCCGCTTTTGCTGATTTTACAATTTGTTACTCACAAAATTTTCTTAAATGAAGCATAATTCAAAAGAAAGCTTTGTGATGTACGCTTATGACTTAATTCATTTAAAAGTTGAGTAACTAAAGTGGAGAAAAGAGCGGAGCAACGCCTGTAGAAGCGGGAGTAGTGTGTATGCTTACGAATGACAAGTGAAGGCAAACTCATAAAAAGCGAATGAAAATTAGCTGCGATCGTGAATGTCGATCGATACATGCAAAGTGAAGTTATGCGATACACGCTCTCAGCACTTGTCGACTGCGTTTGAAATCGATTACCGACGAAAACGGAAACACAAACAAGTGTCACTGACAGCGCGATTGGCGTTGGTTTGATTGAGAATCATTTGTGGTTTTAATTGTGTGAACGCGAATCGAGTGCAGTCGACTTCGCATCGATTGCGGCGTTTGAAACTGCAACTGACGGACGGCAAAGTGACAGCGGCGAGAGCGTTGCCCGCGGGCGGGTCACGTGAGAGGACGGAGAGTGCGCAAAGACGAGGCGAGCATAAAAACGTTTAAAGGCAGCGTTGACGTGTCGAGCGTTTCTCACTCATTTTGCTGTTTTCTGTTTGTTTCTTGTCAACAGTCCTCACTTCGCGTTCGAACCGTGCCTAAAGCGAAGCTCTGTTCGTGAGTGAGACGAGACGAGAGCGAAACACGGCTGAAACGAGCGCTTCCTCCGACCGCCAAATAGTGAACGGTGCGCGGACAGCAATATGAGTGCCGATCGCAAAGCGTTCGAAAGGCAGCAATTGGCAGAGATAATCCGACAATGGAACAAGAATCGATTGGAGTTGTTCGCGCTCAGCGAACCGAACGAGGTTTGTACCAGCGTGCGGCCGCCCGCACGTCTGTCCGCGCGAACCGCGGTTCATGGCTGCGACGGCGATTACAATGTTTTGAATACAGAAAATGGCGTTCGCTTAGTTTGTGGACAGGTTTTCAATTCGGTTGCAGCAAAGTGAAGGTCACTCTGTGTTTGAGACGCTGCTTTAAAACCAGCGTTCGGCTTTCTCTCAAAGCGTGGCCATTTCGAGCGCACTTCCCTTCGCTTTTCATTCGACCGTTTCGAGAAAACACTTATTTCTTATCCGACTTCAGAACAACGCTCTTCTCTCCTCTCTCGCATTCAATAACACACTCGCTTCTCTCTCTCTTCTGTCAGTTTTTAGGTTAAGGGAAAAGCGGAGAACAGATCGCTCCCAACCTTAGATTCAGCGCGAGAAACAAGTGCGTTGCACTCGATTTACGATCGCCATTCCTTATAATTTGACTCATTTCACAAATATTAACATTACTCAACGCATCATCGCTAACCTCGTGTTTAAGTGCTGTCTCACATTGATTTCTCACCTTCCACTCATTATTGATACTTTGACAGATCGATGTTTCTGTTTGTATTCGCAGGAAATGAATGAGTGTTTGACAATTTCCTTCTCTGCGTCAGGAAATTGTTAGCAATTGTTATTGCATTCAAAACACTGAATGAAAATTACAGAGAAACAGTTACTAACACAGTGTACAATTGTTTGAACAATTAGAGCTTTTTTGTTTCACTTTCGGAGGTGCCATTGTTTTCATTACATTGTAAATTCGGAGCAAAGAAATGCAAACAATACAAAACGTTAATTTATGCGTGATGTTGTTTGTGTTATAAAACGACTTTTAAATAGATTCACAGGAAACTATTACAACCGTCGCTCCGTAAACTGTGTTTGGGAAAGCGAACTCCTCTTTCTGGATGAAATGCGATCATTACTTGTATTGCGTTTAATTTTAGGATCTCGAGTTTCACGGCGTAATGAGGTTTTACTTTCAAGACGCTGGGCAAAAAGTGGCCACCAAATGTATTCGAGTTTCGAGCACCGCTTCATCACAAGACGTTATTCAAACGCTGATCGAAAAATTCCGTCCCGATTTTCGCATGCTCTCGGTGCCAGAATACGCGCTTTATGAAATACATGAGAGTGGAGGTATGTTCGTTGCATTTAATGGCCGATTCATGTGGAATGCCAATGCTTTCTATGCGAACAATACACACCCAATTTAATGTTAGAGACTTTTTCAAATCCTTTTCTTATGACTTTTTTCTTCGTAAAAAACGAGGAATAAAAGAACGTCGGAGATTCAACAAAAAAAGCAAACACCTGTCATTCCTTTGAATAATGCTACTTTACAAAAGAAGTTCAGTACTATGTGTCCAAGTTTACCAACTTTTGATTTAAAAATATCTGTAATGGTTTAATTTCCGACCTCTAAAGATAGTTAAATATAGCTTCTTATTTATAACATGAGCTCAGGTTTTATTTTTAGTGAGCCAATAGTCAAAACATTATAGATCACAAACAAGTGAAAAACCAAAACATTTGCGTAAGTTGATAGATTTTTGGTTTGACAGAAGAAAGAAAACTATCGGACGATGAAAAGCCTTTATTGGTGCAACTTAATTGGCATAAAGATGATCGCGAGGGTCGCTTTCTTTTACGCCCCGTTGATGAAAAAACTTACGTAAGTTATTTGATTTTACTGACTTTTTATTGAATTGTTTGGCAAGAAAGATTCACATTCCAAACACTTTTATTAACAGTTACCAGCTTTCGATTCACACAGCACAGAAGGAAATAGCTTTAATCGACGGCTTTCAAAGAAAAAGAAAAAAGAGAAAAAGAAAAGAGAACGAAAAGAATCAAATGAAATCGGTGAAGGAAAAGAAAAAGACGGTGGAATTGCTTCTCGATTGTATACAGAAATACCAGAAACAAGCTTTACCCGATCAATTTCCAATCCTGAGGCAGTTATGCGAAGGCGAAGGCAGCAGAAATTGGAGAAAAAGCTGCAACAGTTGTGTCAAGAAGGTGGCCCTGACGCAGGTTTGATCTTGAAAGTCTCTTTTCAAAAACATTAAAATATTTTTGTGAAGGCGGAACTCTTCGAATATTCGGTGAATCACTGAACAAAGATGTGCCTTACAAAACACTTTTACTTTCGACGAAAGATACTGCTGCAATGGTAGTGAAAGAGATACTTAATAAGTACGGCAAAGACAAAGAGGATCCCTCGCAATTTTGTTTAGTGCAGCTCATTGTGCCTCATGAAGTTGGTGATAATTCGCTAAACGATACTCATATTGCCACAGCAGGCATTAGACAATACATTCTGGATGATGACGACTGTCCACTGTATATTGAAAAACAACATAATAAAGCACGTAGTACTCTAACTTTTCACATAAAGCGACGTCCTGCCGATTACCAGCCACGAAAAAGGAAGAAAAAGCCTGAATCAATTAAAGGAGAACTTGATGCCGGATATAACGCGAAATACGACGAAATGATGGAAAAATTGCCGTATCTTGACATCAATTCAAAAATTGATTCAGAAACACAGGGATCAACCATTTCTGAATCGGTTGTTGGAGATAATCACTGTATAAACGTCGAACCAACAACTTTGGGTGAAAATAGAAAACTTCATGAATACCCTCAGGGTTTAGAAATAGCAGTTATTAAATTACAGAAAAGCAACAATTGTATGGGTTTAAGTATAGTTGCGGCAAAAGGTGCGAATCATGAAAAGATGGGTATTTACATAAAGTCAGTTGTAAAGGGAGGTGCAGCTGATTTGGTAAGTGCTTCAGAGAAACAAACGGAAATAATGAGATTTTTTAGGATGGAAGACTACAAGCTGGAGATCAGCTGCTAAAAGTTGATGGACACTCTTTGATCGGAATTTCTCAGGAACGTGCCGCTGAGTTGATCACACAAACTGGTTCGGTTGTTACCCTTGAAGTGGCAAAACAGGCAGCAATATTTAACGGTTTGGCAGTACTGCTCAATCAGCCATCTCCGTTGGTTCCCAGAGGTAAGTTAAATGCTAATTATACGTGTGAACCGATTAGCTGCTTTCGACAATTCCTACTTTCGATGTTCATCTTTCTCCCTGCCTTCAAGCTTCTTTCGATGATCCGCCTAATTACTCCGAAACATCAATCACTGATGTTGGAATATCTACTACAACTCTGATACCATCTGAATCAAAGCATTTCATGCTGACTTCCGAGTTATCTTCCGTATCTGATATATTTGGCGTCGAGCTCGACAATGAATTGAGCAATCGACCATTGATACCATCCGAAGTGTGGGAATGTGTCCAAACATTAGATCGAGCTTCAATTAAAGCCAAGCAAAAGCGAATGCAGTCGTCGACATTAAACAAAGCTATTTCTACGGTTACGCTGCCAATGAATTCAAAGCCATTTTCTTATGTCAAAGACTCCTCTTTTGCGAAAAAATTATTTCTTTTAAAAAACAAGAATCAAAGTGAGACAAAGAAATCGGTTTCAAAGCAATGCGATCCTCTTCCAGAAACTAGTAAACCATCCCATAAGTTGACGCCTGGCTGCAATTGCAAAAAATGTTGTGCAATTTGTCGCAAAGATAGTCTTTTGAATGGAAAAAGTAGAAGCGACGAATCTATTAATTCCAACGTGTCTTGTACTAGTTGCTGTTCAATGTGCTGCTCAGAAAACTATTCCGCTTTTTTTGATTGTTCGCTTTGTCAGCAGCTAACAAAAACAGCAAAAACTGAGGACATAATGAAACATCAAAATGTCAGCACTTACAGCAAATGTTCCTGTGTTCTTTGTGAATATGGCGTATATTTAAAAAATAAAGATTTTTCAGTTGGCGGAAATCATAACATGCAGTGATATTAAAAGAAGTTTTCTGGCTTTCTTCACTCGCTTTCACCACCTTTTGACAGCAGTTTGCTAATCCTTCGATAAGTAAAGCACTCATTTCACTTTCCTTCTTTTGCATCTTATTGCATTTGTTTCATTTGGCATTTTGTTTTGTTGACGATATCAAAAGCATGTAACTTAAGGCCACTTCTATTTACGATTCATTTATTTACTCTTTACAGGCTACAGCAGTCCTCGACGTTTGAGTGAAAGCATGTCACTGGGAAGATTCAAAGGTGAAATCGAGCCTTCGAAAGGACCACCACCACCACCAGTTAATGGATATAACAGTATTCCATCTCACATGCAGCCTCAAATTCGGCAGCCTAGCAAAAGTGTGCCTACTTTAAACAATGGGGGTCATCCAGACGTTCATCCACAAATGGAAAGCAAAAGCTATCATCCAGGTTCACAATTGGTTCATAGTAGAACTTCATCTACAACATCCATTCCACGATCAATCAATGATTCCATTAGCAAACAAATGTACCAAAACCATAAAATGCAGTCTGATGGTATGCCAATAAATGGACACTATCCGCATCATGGGTACCCTCAGCCAGGTTCCCCTTCTGTTAATCAGATTCCCCCACCTATGTACACTCACAATACAAATCCTTCTCGTAATGATATGAATTTTTCCAACTCAACACTTCCGTCGTACACGCATTCCGTCGGAAGGCTGAATGAAAAAGATAAGCTCAAGTTGCAAGTAAATGGTATTCAACCTCATTTACAACCGGCCGTCGCTCGAATTCAATCAAGTAAAAGTGTACCGGCGTTGAACACTGATACAGATAGTCAAATGAGACCTGCGGTTCAACCGACTTACCAGGTTTCTTCAACCAATGCCATTCAAAGATATATAGCTGAGCCAGTAAATGGAAAACAACTGAAATATAACAGACCTCCTGAAAATGAACAGTGGTCTGGAGGTCACCCTAAACCTGTTTACCATCCTCAGCAGCAACCAGCATCCCCAACAACTCCAGTACCTTCACTGTATAATCAAAATATTTCCCGTCCCAATTCACAACTTAGTATGCAGTCACATCATCAACAACAACAACAACAACAGCAACAACATCGCAGCTCATATCAAGCTGCCTACCCCGAAGAACGTCATTACCAAAATATTAGCATGTACCTTATGAATCCAAACAATGTCTATCCAAATCAAGAATCACACATGAATTTGTCACAACAACAGCAACAAAGGTTACAACATCAACAAATGCCCCCTCACCATTACCACCAACAAAGTTTACCAACTCATCCTCAAATGCAGCAACAGCAGCAGCAACTTAACCATATTCATCATCAGCAGTTACAGCAACATCAACAATTACAGCAACAGAAGTTGCATCAACAGCAATTACTGCAACAACAACGGTTGCAAAGATTAAGAATTGAAGAAATGCGACGCCAGCAAGAACTTCAAATGGCACAGCAAGCAGAAGAGAGAGTTTTAAGAGAAGCAAAACGCAGACAGGTAAGTTGCTTATTTAGTAACAATTAAAACTTAGTTTCTTCATCTCAGGAAGAGGAATTAAGACATCAAAGGTCACAATTACGCTTTGAGCTTTCAAATCAACATAATGAAGAGATACCTCCTCCATTACCAAAATCTCCACCACCTGTGGAGAACAATCCGCAACAACGCCTGGATCGTCTTCTTTTATCCACAGTCCCAACAGCAAATAGTGATACAAATCCGACGAGAAGTGGTAAATCTAAAGAACCGTCAACAAATCCCAAGTCAAAAGTTACATGGAACGAGTCAACGCCGAGTGTTTTGAACTTAGAAACGAACGCAAATAATGGACCGACAAATAATATTCATAGTTTTACTTTACAAGATATCGACGAAGTTCTCGATATAGAAGATGATGCTGAGTTTAACAACAATTTTACGGCCGCCAATACTCCAAATGTGATTGGTGCTCAAGAAGTGTACAGAGATCCTCGTGAAAGGATCAAAGCGGAAAAAATGAGAAATCAGCCTCAGACGTTGCAGCAAGTGCCCGAAAAGCTAAGTTTTAAAGAGAAAATGAAAATGTTTGCAATGGAAGAAGACAGTCCGAAAGATAAAGTAAAAATATCTAAAGCTCAAAGAGAGATTGAAATCGCGCCTTCTCCCGGTAAAGATGAATGTGGAGTGGAGGAAGAGAGAGCTGCTCCAGAAATAAATGGTTAAATATTATGTTATGTATGCTTTAAAAGAGTTATTTCATTATAAATAAATAAAGTAAATTGATAATCTTCTATCCTTTCCATACTTGATATCTATTTGCGTTCGTGTCTCTCGTTCACAAATTTAATTCATCGTCACTCTGAGTATTCGTCTTTTTATCTTCTGTGTGCGACTGCTGCTCTTTTTGTCCCTGTTGCTGTTGCATTTTAAACTTTGTCTTCAACGCTTCTATTTGAACGGTTCGTGGATGTTCGCTTTCAAAGAAGTCTGGTATCTCAATGGTAACTCCTTCTTTCTCGACTGTAATCATTTTGACGCTCGCTTTGCCCAAATGCTTTTTTTCATATTCAATTAACTGTTTGAAGAAGCCATTATTTGGTCTAATCACCTGTCGTCGCTCTCGAACGTGATTGAATGCGTCGTGTAATGTCATTCGTTTGTGTTTTATCAAATAAGCTGAGAGCAGAAAAGAATTCGTCAAATTAGCAGCGCTTCATTGCTTTCTAACCTATTACTAAGGCTGCCGAGCGACTGACGCCAGCCACACAGTGAACAACTGAACGCTCTCCTCTTTTCGCATGTTCTGCGATTTTGTCGACGCCAATGTCGAAATGCTGTCCGATATCGTCTGTTGGCGTATCATCCACCTGTCGAGTTGTCACTTTCAGAAGTTTGCGTGGCAAACAATGGTACTTACGCTTATTCGAATGCTGTCAATACCTGGTTGTCGAAGATTAGGCGCTTCATAAGTTGTATTAACTATGCATGTGATCCTATGGTTCTTTATGTTCTCTCGTGTCATTCCTCCGATTCCTGTCAAGTAAAGATTCTCATCTATTTGTGAAAAGTCGGTGAATATTGGTGCCATTATGATCTGGTAGTCGCGAGGCATGTTTGGTTTCAAAGTTTGCAATGTTTTCTCACTTGGCAAAGAGAGCACATCTGGTGGTCCTTTGCGTACCTTTGAACTCGATGGCTGCAGAGCTGACTGCGGCTGAGTTTGTTCGCTATAAGATGTATGCATTTGTGGTACGTTTTCACTCGATATTCTTTGATTTACTTGGATTATTCTTTTCCTTTTTTCTCTTCTTTTTGATTTCATAGATGAGTTCTTGTCTGCTGTTTCTTCGTTTTTGCTTTGCTCTTTGTCTTTGTCCATTGCAATTGCCAAAAATATGTCAATCGAATTCTTTTTGCGATTCGATTTTCATTGCTAAATTCGTTAAGAATTTTACATTGTAGCCACGTGCCCGAAGCCCGCAATTTCAACAATTTCATTTTGACAAAGGCCATTTTGGCTCTTTCACCACACAAGTTCTGGATTGTCAGCTTGTTAGTTTAGATTATCATTGAACAAAACTTATTTGTCACGTGAAATAAATGTTCAAAGGAGAGAAAACATTGAAAATTAGTTTTATATGCACACGATTAAATGATTTTTGTGACAATAGTCCACAAAGTTACTGAATAGCAATCAAACTTAATGAATAGTCTAGTTTTAATCTATTTACTCAATCAAAAATTATGAATTTTTGAATCAGTGTCAATACTGACTGACTGAATCTGTTAAGTTTAAAATCCCCAAATTAATTTAGAAAAGCAAATGGCAGTTAAATATTAAAATTAGTGAGAGTTTTATTGTTAAAGCTTTAATGAGTTAATAATTAATAATTTCACAAATTACCATTTCAAAAGAAAGTTTGTTAAGAAACAAATAATTTTGCTTATTTATGGAATCTATTGAAAATACAAAAGGCAACAAAGTAAATTTAATCTATGCTTTGCAAGCACTGTGCGCCTCTTCTAATTTTGTGATCAAATTTTTCAACTCCTCTTTGTTCATTTCGAACGAAATATTTTTTGAAGAATGTTTCATTTTCGAATTTTTAAGTTTTAAATCAAGATTTAAAATGGGTTCATTGATATCAGCCATTTTATCAGAGGCCAGAATCATTTTAAGCTGCCAATCAAAGTCAGTGAGAATCTGAGGGCATGTTTCGTTTATAATCATATTGGTAATTGCGTTTTTAAGTTCAACTCTTCTCACTTCGATGCATTCGTATATAGCTTTTTGAGTTTCTTCGTTTACATCAATGTTTATCTATTGTGAGTAAATGATGAAATGATTAAGTGAATAGTAAACGAAAAAATCGTAAAAGCAATTTTTCGGTCTGTTGTAGCAAAAGCAATAATATGAGAATTATGGGAAAAGCATCTATTAAGAGAAACCGAATATCTTGCGATCTTTTATGATAGATATAATTTCTTTATGATTACTACGATATTAAAATGAGCAGTCTTCAAAAAATTTCATCAAAAAAGAGCTTAGAAATTTAGAACTTTTTAATTTGTGTGAATGTAAAAAAATTAGTTTGATATGATTAAAAAATAGTCACTAATGAAAACTCACTTTACTAACTTTTATCTATTATTTAATAGAATTCTTATCGATAGTTACATTTCCCCATGTATTTGAATCCCTTTGTAAAAGTAAAAAGTTAATCACATTTCAGAGTTGGTCACAGATTTAAACAGATCAGTGATCACACAGTTAGTTTTAAAAAAGATGACGACTAAATAGATTCCGAGTTGATAAACTATTTAAAAAATTTTACAAATTGCTAGAGACTTATTGCGATTTCTGATCTCACTTAAACTTTTTATGAATGAATAAGCTGAGATCTTGTTTAAAATGGATAAAAAATGCTTAAAAAACATTGGGCACACAAAATGCTAAATAACGCTAATGAAAAACTGCAGCTTGTCAGAATTTAGAATTTCGCAATCGGATTTATCGGTCAAACATGACAATTAAAAAGCGTTGGTCGGTAAAACTTCAGTATACCGGCCAAAATATAAGCGGGGTACCCACCATATGATATATATTCTGAACCTACTCAACGATTAGAGTCCATTGGCGATACGGCGAAAAAGCGAAGCAAATCAGTTTTGAATAGTTTTGAAATAATAATACTACTTTAGAAAAATAGGCAATACAGTTTCGGAAAAAAATAATTGTCCGAGCGATAATTGATGGAGAGGCG
>NCKU01003859.1:0-13769 GCA_003675995.1 Dinothrombium tinctorium | reverse complement strand
ATTTAGTCAAAACACTTTTTTCTTTCCGCTGAAATTTCGCATTTTTACCAGTCTCAATGATAGAACCTCATAACTAAGCACTTCAAAGGTTGTTTATAATAATTTGAAATAAATTACTTCTTTGTGTTGAGCATCTGAACTGAAAACCCCATAAAATTTGATTCAAAACTATTTTGAAGCTATTATAGATTTTGAATTTCAATATAAAAGTATAAAATTTCAAAATTTAAAATCTTTATTTTTACTAAAAGCAATTTGAATAATAATTTGAAAAAAAAACATTCAAGCGATATCATCATAAGAAGAGAGAAGAGAAAATATTTTCCCATTTTACAAAACTTAATTTAAAAACATTATGCGACTGTGGTTCATAAAAACAAATGATCCGAACAAATATTACTTTTAAATATTAATATTCAAATTATTTGATGATAAGAGTTCGGACAAATGTATAAGTGTACAGAAAAATATGACATGACATGGAAAATATTTAGTTAAAAATGCATAAAACTAATGATTTATGATATTTTCACCATGTCAATATCATAAATTTGTCAAAAGTGATGCTATTGCTCTTTTTATTTTTTCTTACTTAGTTTAAGTAGATTATTTATAATTATTTCAATTGTATGGTTTTTCTTAATTCACTCTTACTAGTTACTAACTACTAGTTAATTCAGAATAGGTGAAGAATGCTTGCCTAGTTCGGTAAAAAGTCTCTGTAAATAATAAAATATTATTATTAAAGAATCATTACATTAAAAATTAAAGAAAGCATAGTTCAACATTTTTATCCGAAGACATCGCAATCTGCGAATTCGAAAGTTTATTTATTTCCACTTAATAAAAATTTGAATAACCTATCAATGGTTTTTATAATTTTTTTGCATAATTTGTACATAATTTAGAAATCTAATGCATGAGTACAGTCAAACTTTCTATTGCGACACAGAAGAGACACAAAATTATGTCGAAGTCTATCAATCATCCTGAATCGTATATTCATTTAATTATATTGTAATCGTATATTCATTCTGAATTATATTCATTTAAGTGCGAACAATCATTTTATCGATAAATTCATTTGCATCGCTCAAATACTTTGTTCATTTGAAATGAAATTGTTAATAACGCTCGGCTTCAGAAAAGAATTATTTTTGACTTGAAATGCTGCTGTTGAATTGTCATAAGCTACTATTATGAATAGAATTTATGAATTTCAGGAATTTCGAAATAATTGCTTGAATAAGTTTTTGAAAGAAGAATTTATGTTTGCTTGAAAATGTGTGCAATGAAATTTTTAGTTTATAAAAGGTTGAACATCGCGAAAAATGCACGCAAAAACACACTTAATTCATATGGAAAGAAGGCTAAAAGTCGAACAAAACGATGTAAATGACAAATATCAGAGCGAAAATTTTTCTCGCTTCGCTCTTGCAATTTTTTATGACCTAAAATGGTAAAATCACAATAAACGCACATTTGTCGGATACCAAAGTAAAACTTTTTTTTCACATTACTTCACTTTATTCAATCTTAGTCTGGTGTCAAAGTTTGAATTGAATTTGAATTTATGTTTTTTAATTCAGAAGAAGCTTTAAATGATATTAGTTTACATATGTAAATTCTTTTCATGTTCTAGACGATGAAGAAAAAGAATCTTTAAAACTTTGCTTTAAGTTCACGTAAATTTGTTTATATTTATGCTTCTGCTTCACTTGATAGAGACGCATTGCGTGATCAGATACAACCTTATTTCAAAGTAAAAAATTGCTTTTTAAAACGAGAAAATCAGATTCAAGCTCATTTTGATTTTATTCAGTAATTTATATTATTGAACACGGAAGTATTCCAAAACATTTTAGGAAATTTAATTTATTTATGACTTTTGTGATAAAACCTATGTGCTGCATTAATAATTTGGAATGAAATATTTACAAAGCAAATGTTTATCTAAAATTCTTCTACAATCGCACAGAGAAAGCAAAATGATGGTAAATATCAAATGAGGAAATAAATTTTTTTTTTCTTTCAGATGGAAACGCTCTTCTCGAAATTTCGCAAGAGAATATTCCTAGTCAATTGTTAATTTCATGTAATAAGAACGATAATTTGGTAAGCAAGTTGCATTTGAACATATACACTTTTAATGAGATAAAATATTTAACTCGAACCAAATCGATTCTCTTTCAGATCGAAGTGGTAAACGAGCAAAATGCATTGACATTTGAAAACAATTCATCATTGGATTTGTTGGAATTAAAATGCTGCAAATTTTATGTTCCAAATGCAAAACTGAAGTTCAACGACGACCTATGCATAATTAATAATTCAGATGATACAAAACTTCGTTTCAGGCTAAAAAGTGGGTAAAATCACAAAAAATTCAAACACTTTTCCAACAAAAACTGTCAAACTTTTAAAATTAATTTTGATAACTGTAGCGATAATGGAAGTGAGACGTAGGATGATGAATTGAACTTGCCAATTTTTTGTTTTCTACTGTCTCCGAACATAAGTGAAAATGATCGTGTTTATTATTTTCTTTAGCATCATCTGGGTTATTTATGTTTATCATCTTTCGATGTTTCAAAAAATTTTTTGTCAAAGTGAACTGTTTACTTTTTGAAGGCCCTGCTACGCTATTTTCTCCATTTAGATTTTATTTTTGTTTCTAGTGTCAATCACGCACATAATATTTTCTATTAAAACTTTTGTTTTGCTTTTTTTCAACATAAAATCAAAATTCTTATCTTTATATGGCACGCAGTATTAGCATCAAGCTCCAGTCTAAACAAATATGCGAAAAAATCGAGAACCAAATCAAGATTTGCTCGAATCACTAATTTTAAATAAATTAAAAAATAAAAATTTTGCAACTTTAGCTTAGCTATTGCTTATCTAGCTTATCTAGTTTGCCATTTAGCCATATAGATAAAAATAAAAATAAATGAAATATGTTGCTTTATCTTAATTTGATAGAGCAAAACATAAAGATTAAAAGATTTTAAAAGCAAGAAATTTGATTTTCAGTATATGTGTTGATATATTTTAGATCCTTCTAGTCTATGGCCCCCGATGTTTGTGCCTGATACCTTGGGAACAAATGAGTGCACCAAAGAGCCTCTAGATTTGTGCGCAACCACTGTGAAATCGCCAGAAGCTTCTGAAGAATCAGAATCCATTGTAAAATATCAAAGTGATGAACAAAACTTAATCATCAATCAAATCGAAAGAAGCTATTCACTTGGAAAATGTGATAAACGCGACGCTCTAGATTTTGATTTTAATCTAAGAAGAAACGTGGAGATAGTGACTGAATGTAAGGTATTTTGAAAGGAGTAACTTGTACAGCTTTGTGTTATGAATTATTACTTTGAATGCATATAGTTTCGCCCATTCTTCACGCTACCGAAAATGAATCGATCTTGGCCGTCGCTTCTCAAACGATAACTTTCGTATGTACAGTAACGGCAAATCCGAAACCAGATATGCAATGGCTAAAAGAAGAACAAGACATTAGTTTTTTAAACGAATCGCGTCTGTTCAAAGTAGTGATAAAAGCAATAAGCAACTGCACATTCAGTACAAGTTTATCAATTCGACTTCGCAAAATGAGCGTAATTGGAAACTACACTTGTAACATAACGAACAAACATGGATCCACGCATGCAACCTTCTCCATCGAAAGTATTTATTTTCATTTTCAATTTCGAGCGATTTCAATCATTGTTCTATTTTAGGCCATCTCGTTCAGCGCTTTATGCCGCAAATCCGTGTATTCAATGTCAATGGTTTCATACTTGGTATGATACCTCCAATTGTGATCTCTTTTTATATCATAATGAAGCTCGGTTACAGATCGAGATATGCAATAAATATAAACGAAGAGGAAGAAGTGTGATTCTCTATTCTAGCACTTGATTATTTTTATTCGCCAATTTTCTCACATTGCTGTAAATACATATTCAACCCGATAGAAAGTCTTAACACATTAA
This sequence comes from Dinothrombium tinctorium, assembly GCA_003675995.1. Taxonomy (NCBI): domain Eukaryota; kingdom Metazoa; phylum Arthropoda; class Arachnida; order Trombidiformes; family Trombidiidae; genus Dinothrombium; species Dinothrombium tinctorium. The sequence goes on along the minus strand of NCKU01003859.1, from coordinate 9,771 downwards.
GGCACACACTTGTCTGTGATCTCTTGATTCATATGTTTATTACTTTTTTAATCCATGAGACAATGAAAAATTAGATTTTTATTTTGAAGATTAATTTTCTAAGCTAAGGACTTGATAAATTGAAATGAAAATGATGAAGGCGAATGAATGAAAATAAGTTAAATTTTTCAAAGTGTATATTGATTATTTTTAAAATAAAAAGTTTCTGTGAAAAGAATATTTTAAATGCGTTCAAATTGAAACTTCTCGAAGTCTTGTGTCCTTTTTACAAATCACAGGTAAAAAAACAGGAAAGATTATCTTTCTAATTCAGAACTTTATAGTTCAACAAAATGCTTGCGATTAGTCCAGTTTCAAATTCTGGATTTTATTGATGATGCACAATTCACTTGATTCGTAATTGGGGTGTTTATTATCATGCATATGGCATCCAATTGCTTCCGTCTTCAGGTGTTAAATGACCGGTAACTAATAGAACAATGTCCACAATCCACCAGATGCCAACTCCGCCCAACGTAAGGAGTTTACCGACTGCGGTGCCAGTGTGGCCCAAACAAAACCTATCCATACCAAGAAAACCAAGAAGGATAGAGTATAGAAGTGTGGTAACAAAGTAGTGGCCAGTGTATCTGAAGAGGAAGCAAATTAGAGTACTAATTTGCACACTTTTAATTGCAAAGAAAAAAATGTAAATACTTGATGCAAGGAAAATCTTTCTTTAAGAAAGTGCGATTTCCGTAACACTCGATGCCGGACAAAACGGTGCAATTAACAGAAGTGAACTCGACGTCTTCATATCGCTGTCCACCGAACTAAAGGCAAGAGATGAGTTTAAAGAATGTAAACAAGAAAATGAAGGCACGTCAAACCTTAGTGCAACCATAACCGAGCTCTTCTTTTGCTGTTTTATTGCCTTTTAAGTCCAACGGTTGATCGCATTCGAGAAAAGCTATCGGACTATAATCATAATCAAGAAAATAATTTAATTAAAGAAAGCAGCGATAAAGAATGCAAAGCACGCACACGTTGAAACAAGGAATCAATGGTGTTTCGGATCTGTATTGCTGCTGACATTCATTCGAAAAGTTTTCGGTCAGACAATGAGGCGAGTTGTTGAACGAGGCGAGTGACGAGGCGACATTCGTGGCGAAAACAATTGCGAACGCAGGAAACGAGAGAGGCATTGATCGAAACGAGTGAATTCGGTTTGAACGCCACTTCTCTCATTCATCCATTTGTCGCGTCGAAGCAGAATGAAGCGCAATGAGGGCGCGGCCCCGAAGTCGCGTGTTTCGCCGCAAAGCGAGTAAACTGCGGACGCAAAGATTTTCAAAATTTAATTCAAAGAACGCGAAACGAATGCAAACACGACGCGAATAATGCGATTAGTTAAATTCGTTGAGTTCAGCCGCAAAATTGTGGCCGTCGGAAAGAACTATGCGTATGTCTCATTTCTTGTCGATTTCGCGTTCGTTTGTTGATTGTTTATTGAACTCACAGCGCTCACATAAAGGAAATGGGATCAGAGGTGCCTTCGAAACCGGTGTTCTTTCTCAAACCGGCGACTGCTTACGTTACCGAAGGTAATCCGATAAAGGTACGCGAACCCTCGTTCTTGTTTGTTTATCACTTCGTTCTCTCGTCAGATACCGAAAGGATGCACAGAATTGCATCACGAAGTTGAACTCGGCGTTATTATCGGTCGCAAAGCGTGCGATGTCGAGGAGAAAGACGCAATGGATTATGTCGGCGGCTACACCGTTGCTTTGGATATGACTGCCAGAGACTGGCAGCTAGACGCAAAATCAGCTGGTCTTCCGTGGTCATTGGCCAAAGGCTTCGACACCTCGTGTCCCGTCGGTCAATTTATACCGAAAGAGCAAATATCGGATATTAACTCTTTACCTCTTTGGTGTAAAGTGAATGGACAAATGCGACAAAACGGAAATACAAAAGATATGATTCTTAAAGTACCATTTATTGTTAGTTATGCGAGCAATTTTTTCACTTTGGAGCCTGGCGACCTGGTTTTAACGGGAACACCCTCAGGTGTCGGTCAAGTGAAAGCTGGTGATTGCATTGAAGCTGGACTCGGTGACATTGTTAAGATAAAATTTGACGTGGTCAACAAGGAAAAATGAACATTGCCTCGGTTTCTACGTTTTTCACTAGTCTTTAGACGCGAGGTTAATGTTTGAAAACGTATTGACAATACACTTGTAATCAATGTAACACAAGCAAAATTTACTATTACGCAACACTAGTAATCACTTGTTTTTACTAAATCAAATTTCGTTCATTTGAGTCTAACGGTATGAAAATGCGAAAGAAAAACGAAGTTTATTTTGTGACACGACGTGAGGGTTCGGATGCTGTTGGTGGAGGAGGAGGTCCCTTGCGGTCCAATTCGTCGATGTAAGCCATAAGCAAGTGACGTCTTTCATCTTCTATACAATCGAGAACGAGATATCTCTTATCGTTTTGCAGAATAGCGATAATGTCCTGTAAATGTTGTTCAGACTCTTCAATCATTTTCTTCGACTTGAATGTGATTATTTTTGTTTCTTTCAGCAAATCTCTGAACTCGCTCTTCGCACTCGCAAGCTTGTCTTTCATGTATTCACGGAATTCCCTTTCACATTTGCGTTCACTGGACGAAAATTTCGGGTACCTTGGATCTTCTTTTATTATTCTTCTTATATCACGCCATGACGAAGACAACGTTATCTCCTTTGTTTCTGCCAGTAACTCGCGAAATTTCTCTCGTTTCTTCTTATATAAATTATCGATATGATCGTTAAAAAGCTTTTCTCTTTCGTCTCGATCCAAAGAATCAGCGACATCCCATCGGTGATCCTTTTTCAACATTTTTTTCGCGTCTCTCCAAGAAATGTCGGCGTTGCGAATGAGATCAGTTAAAAGCGCATTAAAATGCTCGATTGCTTCAGCACGTTTATGTTGTTCTCTTTCTTTGTCTCTCTCACGAAGATGTGTCGACAGTTCCCGTGCAACTTCTTTCTCTCTTTCCCGCAAACTGGCTTCGATTCTTTCTTGCTTTTCTCTTTCCTTCAAGTCTTCTTCATTTTCATTTTTCTCTCCGTCATATTTTGAAGGTAACTGCGAGATGTAACTTTTGAATGTATCCTCCCTCAATGTGCTGCTGTCGAAAGCTTTGTATCTTGGATCGTCGCGAATTTTCTCTTTTATATCCGACCATTTTGAATGTCGATCGATGAAAGTTTTCTCAGCTAAAAGCTCCAAAAATTCTTGTTTCGCCTGTAAACGAGAAAAGGATCGTCAAAGCAAATAAATGCTGGACACAAAAGCAAAAAGTAATGTCGCTTTGCACGGGGGAAATTTGTACTCAGTCCTGCTGTTAAACGTAATAAGTGTGAGTAACAATAAGTACCGTAGTTTCAAATCATCCACCTGCAAATACGCTGCAAATATGAATGACAACACTGCAAACGGAACATCTCAATTGCGTTAATCTGAAAACAATAACAGGACACTGCTGTTGATTATCTGAAATAAACTTAGCAAAAACTACAGAAAGTAAAATAAATGGAAGTAAAGAAGGGTAAAATCCCAATTACCTTTTCCCGCTGCGCAGCTTTTTCTTCTTTCTCTTTTTTCCTCAATTCAGAAATATAATCATTAAAAAGACCTTCCCGATCACGCATTTTCTCAATACTTTTAAACCGTTCGTCTCTCGAGTATTTTTGTGTGAATTCACCAAATGTTGATTTGGAATTTAAATTGGACTCCTCGAGTAATTTTCTGAAATCGTCGCGTTGTTGTTTCAGTCGCTGTCGCTTCTCTCTCCTCTCCTCTTCTGCTCTTTCTTTTACATACTTATCAAATACCTGTTTCCTCTCCTTCGAAGTTAAGAGTAAATAACGAGGATCAAATACTATTTTATGCAACTCTTTCTCCCATGTAGAGAATGCAGATACCTTAAAAGACAAACTTTAGTTATGACATTTTAATTTTTAATTATTAAACTTACCTCTTTTTCAATCAACATATTACGGAACATAACAATTCTTTCTTCTAGGGGTACAGTTTCTCTTTGTTTGGCAGCTAATAGTTCAGCTTCTGTTGCTGGGTCCTTTTTATGTTCGATTTCTTGTTCATCGTCCATTTTTCTGAAAATTAAAAAATGAAATAAGTAAGACTCAAAAAGCCAACCATTTTTACTTTGGTTTTTTGACAATTTTTTCATCAGGATCTGGAGTTCGTTTTTCAGGTTGAGAAGTCGTCTCTTCAGTTAATTTTGGAGGATTTTTAACTAGTTTATCAACGTCAGGTCTGTTTCTTAGTTCTGCTGGTCGCTCCCATACTGAAGTTCGTGTACTAGGATTGAAGAAGAACACTCTATTGTCTCCTGTCCATACAACGCACCTTTAAAATAGTTTCATTATTTTGGTACTCATTATTTAGAGACTCACCAAGGAGTGCCGGGAACCGGAGTATTTGAGACAGGTTTTGACTTGTCGCGCTGCTGTTCAGGCTTTTTTTCATTCAGCTTTTCTTCCAACGGCTTTTCTTTCTTTTCTTCTGGTTTACTTTCACTTCTTACCTCACCATTTTTTACAATTTGTTCAAGTTTTTTTGCCTCCTCTTGTTGAAGTTTAGCTATTGCTTCTATTGGACAAATCTCTTTAGATAATGAGTTCACGAAAAAAAAAATTTAAACCTTCAAGATCAATAATTGCTTGAGGCTTGTCCCAAACAGATTGTTGTGTTTTAGTACTGTAATAATAACTTTTATGATCTGGAGTTTTGTATTCCATCCATTCAGCAGCACGCATTCTAATTTCAGGATCAACTGCAAGGAGTAATGGCTGTTTTCTCGTATCAATGTTCGGTGTTATTCCTGGTACCTGTGCTCCCCAAAGCGTCGGTGCTCCTGCTGCCCCTGTAAACGCTCCTTGCATAGCAAATGCTGCTAATGGCGCTAAATGCATGATTTGATTGAAACACATCTAATATTTCTAAATGCTACATACCTGCAGGTGTGATTCCGGCTGCGAATGGTTGCGCCATAAACGGAGGCTGTCCAAGAAGACTTGGTGCTTGACTTACTGGTTGTTGAGGTTGATCACCTCCCGCTCTGTTCGGTGCTTCCGCTCCTTTCTCTTCGACTCGTGGTCCTTTAAGCGTATGAAACAGATTGAAACGCGAAAATAAAAAGTAACGATCTTACCGTCAGTGGTTGGGGTCGAGTTTACTTGTTGAATGCTTGTCGGCTGTGAAAGCTGTTCCTGTGTGATTATTTTCGCATTTTCCGGCTTTGTCCACGAAGTTTCGCGAGTTTTCGCATTGTAGTAATAAACTTTATTGTCGGCTGATTTGGTCTCAACCCAAAGTTCAGACGGTATTTCTGCCTGTGTGCGAAAGAAGTGATCAAATGTCGATTAGATAGTAGTGAACCGGAGTGTCGCGAATCACTGACCATCGGTACTGGTGTCGGATTGCTGTTGTGTGCAATCAATGGATTCACAAACTGCGGTCGATTGTTCATATCAACAACATGCATATTTTACGCGAATAATATTCGCCCGAAAAACGTTGTTTACTGTTGTCTTTGAATTAAATCGACTTTAAAAACAAAAACAGAGAAAAAAGCGGAAAAATACCTTTTTTCGACAAATTCAATTTCTCACTTTTCGACTGCAAAACTCTTTTTGTTTCTGCTTTCACGCGGGGGTCGTTCATAAGTTGCATTCACCTGCAGTGCGGCAAAAGTCGTTTTCACTTTTTATTATAAAATATAAAAAGCGAAGTTTTTCAGCGAAACTTTTGCGAAGGCGAGCTCAATGTAGCGTTCACTGGTCCTTCTTTTTATTTTCTACCTTTTTTCGAAAGCGACACACGTTTCGAAGCAATAAAAAAACAGCTTTCGACGATTTTATAGTTAAAGAAAAATTTACATTATTGGTGAAATGAATTGGGAAAGCAATGAAAAGAGGAGTGACTTCAATTTTCAATGCATAGTTAAAAAAGTTCTAAAATGTCTATTTTTAAGGTCAAGAAAAACTCGAAAATAATTAACAGTGAATTAATCGAGAGAAAATCTCAAAACAACTATCCGCTCGTCGAAGCAACTCTCTTTAAAATTCTTTTCACTTTAGTAACGCATCAGTTTTGATCATAGGTCGAGATAAAATTTAAACGCATTTTAAAAGTAAAATTGAACACTTTAAACAATTGTGTTTAAATAAACAGCTTTCACTGTTTCGAATGCTTGCGAGAAGCAATGCTGTTTAATCTTAATAAAAATAATTCAATGTTCAACAAAAATAATTTTAATTGTTTTTCATTTGACGATTTCATTACAAGTTAGCTAAGCTCCTTTAGGGTTAGTGAGAAAAGAAAGAAGTCAATGCTGGGACATGGAACAAGGATTTCTCAATTCAACAGATTCATTACTGTTTCAAGAAGTAGGAAGAAGAAATTAAAGTTGAAATTGAAGTCACTCTTCTTTCATTGCTTTCCCAATTCTTTTCCCAAACAATTAAACTTTTCTCTTTCCTTAATTGTAACAAAATCATATTTTTATGAAATATATTGGATAGTACGAAACTCGAACTACGGAACGAGAACGAGACCAAAAATGACTAACAAGAACTTGTTGCCGAACTCTTTTTGCGTTTCACTTCGTAATTCTCACTATTTGAATGTTTAGTATCTTTACAAAAAGATCGAAGGCTAGGAAAGCGAATTGGCTTAGTTTGCTGCTCAACTCTGTCAACATTCTCTATTGAGTAAATGTCTTCTTTATCTTTATCCGAGTCTTCATCGATAAAAGCGCACTGCTTTGGACCTCTTTTCTTAGGTACATGGTCCGAGGATGGTTGTGTTTGTTTTGATCGTTTGTTCTCATATTCGAACGTTGTTATCAAGTAACGTTTGATTTTTTTCATTTCGCTTCTTGTTTCTTTTAACTCTCTTTTGATTTTGTCGATTTCAAAATCTTTTTCACGTAATCTCTTCGACCCCAATTTGAATTGATCATTTTTTAACAGCGCGATTTCATCTCTTGCAGCTGCGATCATTGTTTTTAATTCTTCATTTGCTTTTTCACGATCAATTTCATTTTGTTGTCGTCTCTTAGCTTCATTTTCGATTTGTTCTCGGATTTCGTTAAATTTGTTTACAATTTGATCCAATCGATAGTTTAAATTTTTCAAAGCGTATTCCATTTGAATTTCAACTCGTTGCAGTTCCTCTTTCGGTAAACTCGCTTTTTTGACCTGTTCTAATTGAATTTTGGTTCGTTCGCATTCGAAAACTTTATCTACAAATATGTAGATTAGCTTTTCGCGTTCATCTAATTGTTCACTTTGATTCGATTGAATTGATTTTTCGTTTTGATCGGATACTGTGTTCGCCGAATTTGTTAAATGTGCATATTGCGAAACGAGATTGGAGATGAAATCGGATCCAAGTCCAAAAAAGGCACTTACTTCAGAAAAAATGGTTGAATTTTTTGAATTCATTTTTTCGGACGCCTTCGATTTCGAGTTTCACGAGAAAGTCGCGTCTCGCGTTCTTTACGTAAAAACGAATCGAACGTCGCATTCGATTGAATTACATCGAGTTTTGAGAAAATGGAAAACGACAATTTTGTCGAAAACTTTGCCGAAAACAATCAATACATTGAATGCTGTTCGAATGAAGGATCTGAATTAAGCGAAATGATCAAAACAATGGATAGAGTCGAAGCAGAATTTCAGAAAATGATTGAAAACATGGCTGAAAAGAAAAGTGAGTTCAATCTGATCATTGTTTTATTGACTGATCATTTTTTCAATTTGTTAAGTCGATTGCTGTGCTTTTTTAGTTGAACTTGCGGAGCTCATTGATCATTTCGAACTAGAAAAAGCAATCAACGAGGCTATTAATGAGGCTTTAAAACCATGCATTTCACTTGACAACGAATGGCTTCGATTTCTTAAACTTGATGGAAATTCAGATTCTGAATGTGAAACTGAAATTCTTGGTTCACCACCTAAAGAACAATTGGCTTCAAAAAAAGAGATTAACTCACTGTCAATCATTAATGAGCAAAATAATGACGATAATCAGCGAGAACAAAACGCTAGTTCTATCGATGTTATAGTTTTGGATTAAGCATCGTTACGCTTTTGTTCAGAAATTTCTTGATTTTGAAGTAGAAAGTCTCTATTCTGTAAAACAAATTTTCACTATTAATATGGATGTAAAGCAACTTCAGTTTTTTTTATACTAGCATATCAAACACAATTGTAATAAAATTTTCAACCTTCTCATTATTATAAACGATTATTTTCTTGCGGATTTTACTAGATTCCCCATTATTTTTTATTTGCTCTCACAAAAGCCAAACTTGACGAGAAATTTTATTTTTAGTTAGTAAATAAGAATAATATTTAAATATTTGAAATCTTAGCTTTAATGATCTTAATGAAAATATGAATAAGTAAATCAAAATCGCTTTGAAAAATTCTAAAAAAAAAGATTTGTGTGTATCTCAATGTTGCTTCAATTCTTAATTTTTATCTTAAAGTAAGGTTTTTTCGCATAAGGTGATGTTTTATAAAAGAACCGGTGTTTGAAGTGATCTAGCGGTCTAGTAGATTGACTGATGATCGTGGTTTTAGCAAATAATTATAGAGAAAAGATTTAAAGTTGAAATAACTTTGAATCGCTCAATTTGGTCATAAGATCAATGATATAATTCGCAACATCATGCTTTTCTCTAAAACTTAGCGAAATTTGACATATTGAATCGTCGTTTCTAAGGCTTATCAAAACCAAAATTTTACTCAATGGTAATAAGAAAAAGGACGATCAAAGAATATTAAAAAATAAGCGTTTTCCGAAGATTTACGCATTAAGAATACGAATTCTAAAACTGCGATTTTAGCTCAAAAAATCTTATACTTTGATAAATAGCTGTCAAAATATTATTTATGCCAAGTAGATATATTTTAAATAGTGAAAATTAAAATTTAAGATATTCAGTTCAAACTGAAATTATTTAAGCAATTCTCCAGCTATTTTTATCTTATTGAAATGCGGAAAACAAAAACTTTTATAAAAGTCACCCTAAAAAAGCATTTTTAAGTAAATTTAAAAAGTTGCTTATTTCCAAATTTACTTTTTCCTTTTCGTCTATCTTAACGGCAGTAGCGTCGGATTAGTAAGTCATTTATTCGGATATTTGAGCACTTTACTTGCAAATTTGCTAAGATGCTTGCGCTTTTCCTAAACGAGAAGTAAACAGAGAGTTTTTAGTGTAAGCAGAGATATCACAGAATTTTCTACTCATTAAAATCTTTAAAATTAAAAGTTGCTATGCTGCTATGAGTTTTAAAACAGCTGACTTAACACCATATTAATTTATATAGATCTGCTTCTTTTTGATTTTTCTTTTCTTTCAAGAGACGATCGAAGTGTAAGTTTGAAAAAAGGAAACTAAGCGAGAATAGCATTCAAATACATAAAAATGCTTACAAGTTGTTGTTTTCAATTTTTTGAAAAACGTCAGGTAAATTCCTTTCTTTCTATGGCTTATGTAACAAAAAAAAAACGAAATTTCGAATGAAACATTTTCCAAAGAGCAGAATTGTAATGCTTTCCAATCTCATAGGAGTTTTTAGTTTGATTCCTAAAATTTAAACGCACATACATATGAGACATCAGCTCCATTTTGCACTCACTTTTTTATACAGTGAAACCTCTCTACAAAGGACACCAAAGGACCCAAAAAATCTGACCGTT
>NCKU01003858.1:0-13769 GCA_003675995.1 Dinothrombium tinctorium | reverse complement strand
GAGAGAGAGAGAGAGAGAAAGAGAGAGAGAGAGAGAGAGAGAATGAGAGGGAAAAAGGGAAAAGGCAAAATTTTTCAGAAGAATGAGAAGCAAGAGAATAGTTTGTCAAATTCCTTCGGTTTTCAAGCGAATGACCAAAATCTGGTAACAGTCAATCGAAAATGTTGTGTCGCAAATATTCGCTCTCAGTATTGACAGATACCAATAAAACTGTGAACACATTTGAAACGCAGATTGCATCGAAATTGCTACTGTTGTCGAGAAACGAATGGATAGAGGAAAAAAATGCGATCAAAATTTTGTTTCGATTGAATGAAGACAGAGGAGAAATTTTTCGAGTACACAGTGAAAAGTATACAGTCAACGACATAATGTTTTGCGATTATTTTCAGTTTTTATGGATAGACAGCAAAACATTCTGTCATTGACTGTAAAAGCCGATTGCAGAAAAACGAGATTCATTTTATACTTTTGTTCATGATTAGCGAATCATTCGATTAAAAATTTTTACATTCAGATTACTAAATTTTCTTGTTCCTTGACTCAATAATTAAGAAAAAGATTTTCAAATAAATCTTTCTCTTTAAATCCTTATGCTTCGTCTTCCATTGAATATAAATTGCTTTAAAAGCAAAAAAGTTTTTGAGCTAATAACAAGAAAAATTCATTATAAAATCATGCTCATTAAAATTTTTTGAAATCAGATTCTTGAAAATAATTTTTTGTGGTAATCTCTTTCGATTTTTTTTTGTGAAATGTGCATTAAAAATGATTAGCTAGAATACAGTTTAAAAATTTACTTTCAATATTTCGAATGCCAATTTTAATTTGATAGCTGGATAGATGGCTTAAAGATTTTTTACGACTTAAAAACTTTTTAAAAACTCCTCTTTATAAAGGGTGTATTTTATAAAACTGCAAAACTTTAATGCTGTTTAATTCGCATTAATTCAGTTTTATAAAATACACCCTGTATAAATTTCGTTTCATTAGTAACTTTGTTATTATAAAATGCCAAAAGCCAAAAGCAAGGCAGACGTTTTTAATAGACTAAATTGATGAATATTGTGTCAAACGAAAAACTTTTAAAGTTCTGAACAAGTCTCAATGGCGTCAAAAAATTACATTCAAAGTAATTAGTTATTGGCCTTAATGCAAATACTCTTAATTATATCTCTTTCTATCATCGACGGATCATAATAGATTCTAATAAATTTTCTACTTAAAAATATAATTTCAACAATTAAAATGTGCGGTAGTGCTTAAGCCAAAACATGGGGTTTTCGATTGTTCAGTTTTTCGCAATAAATTCAATCAAAAATCGTTAGATTTTGATTGACTAGTAAAAATTAAACAAAACTAATTTCTTAAAAGAAAAATTTTGATTTTAAACTCACTCAAAACTATTTCAAATTCAAAAGTGTTTAACTTTTTTAACGACTAGTACAACATAAATAGAAAAATGAAAAAATTCTCTGAAAAACAGCAAAAGCCACATAGAGTTCATTTTAAAACTTGCAGTGACGAAATTTAGAACGTGAAATAATTGAATGTATTTTAGTAAATTAAAAAGTTTGACCAAAATGAAGAAGACATAAAATGCGGTTTGGGCGATAGTGTATGTAAAGCAAAATAAGCAACTAGAAAACAAAAGTTAATAAAAATTTATTACTGATCATGTGAACATTTTATCCAAGGAGGCATGATCAAAATTACTAATCAAGTTAATTGCTTGTCACACAGAACATAACTTTTACTTTAATAATTTGTATGAGTTATGAATATGTTGACATTGTTAACAACCTAAAACTATATTTTCTTTGTATGTTGTCGATCCATTACAATACTCGTTTTACATAGAAAATGTAGACAAAAAGTTTAGTAATTGAACTTTTATGCAAAAATTTGTATTTATTTTTATTTAAGAGCATCTGGTAATTGTCAAATTTTACTAAAGCAACTAAATTATTAAGAAACGTTACTTTATACATATTTAATGAGTTGGTCGGAGTTATTTTCGGAACCCTCTTTTTATGAAAATTACTTTTTCTTTTTGATTTTTTCCTAACATTCATTTTTCCAAATGCAGTTTCTCGATGGTCAAAATTTTTGATCATATTAAGCACATATTAATAATCTGTTTACAAAATTTCAGTCAAAGCTCCGCTTTATATGTAGAAATGAATGGTTTTTAAAAATTACAGGTTTTTAAATTCTAAACAAAAAAAAAATCAAAATTTTAGCCGAATGAAGTGCAATAAAATTTCAGATTCAACTTCTCTTTACAAATAATTCATTCTAAGCCATGCAATATTAATTTTTCATCTATAATTACCGAAATATTTCTAAAAAATAATTACTAAATGTGACATTTACAGCTTTTATTTCATCGTTTGTGTTTCAGCTCTTGGTAAAAATGAATTTTGAAAAATGCTTCACATCTTTTATTCTCACCTTGTATATAAATGACCAAAGGCGAGTTTTTGCATAAAACCATTTATTTAATTACAAAATTGCATTAAGTGAAAATTTTGCTATCAAAAATAACAATTGGCATTATTTGCATAACAGTAAAATTCAGCCTAAATAAAAATAAAAATTTCTCTTGCATTTTAAATTGTAGCTTGAATAAGAAAGCTATCAAGACAGATTGCAAACAACTCTGTCAAGTTTATCGGCGCAGAGATGGCACTGAAACTTTTTTGCAAGTTGGGCTTGAAATCAAAACTTAACAGGATGAGACTCAATTTTATACTCATGAAGATTGTTATTTCTCATTTGAAGCTCTTATTCGATAAAAATAAATGGACGAAGTTTCGTTTCGCTTCTCTGACTGACTCTATTTGTGGATCAATTTAATTCGTTGACGCTATAAACGTTAAAAAAATATAAAATTACAAATGTAAATCAATCGGTTTTGCAATGATTTGAGTTGAAAATAGTGGATAAAAAGTTTGCAAGAAAAATTTAATTTAATTTGAAAAAAAAGTTAAAATCCGAATCATTTTGCTTTAAAATGCAAAGTAAAAATGTCATGAGGTAAAAGCTTTCTTCCTTATTCGTATTAAATATAATTTTAAAGTGCAATAATATTGAAGTACTAAACGAATCGTTTTTGACGGCTTGAAAGTTTTTCTAGAACAACTTTAGTTTTGCTTCATTAGAATTTTCGTATTTCATGAAACGGCGAAAATGTGAGATTCTCAAATAAATAAATCTCGCGAAAAATTTTTTATGCTTCGCCCTATTTCTTCCTATTTCCATCTGATGTGAAATAAAAATCTCAGGCTTTGTTATGTCTTAAGCACATTTTGTGCATCGAGATAAAATCGAAACGAGTCACATTTTTCATGCATCTGCATAATACAAAACCTGTGGTGTGCGCCATGTTTTATACACGCGTTAAAATCAATGACTGCATATATATTTATGTGCGAGCGAGAGCTGTGTGTGTATATGTTTACGGTTTTTATGGTTTCGTGGATTGTGTTTATAATGCAATTGTGAGTGAAGCAAAAATGCATCAAACAAATTTGAAGCATTGAATTGTAAGTGCGTTGGAGCTGCAAAGCCAAGAATAGAGGCACTGTCAAAAGCTAAAAGCATACTTTTGACTTTGCATTTTTATTCTTGTTACGAAACGAAAGAATACTTTTGTTAAAACATTTTTGAATATTTGGATTTCATGTCCGCAGTTGAGTTTTATATTTTCTTCTCTATATTAATGTTTACGTTCAATATTGCGCTGATGTTTTCATTTTTCTGCGCGCTTTCATCTCTTTTTCACTTTGCCATATTCTATTGCTATTGTCGAAATCTATTCGAGCAACGCAAGAAATTGGAAAAATCAAACATAAAGCAAAGGATTAAGCAAAAATATGGTTCCAAGTGGCTGAGATTGCATTGTATACAAAAATAATCAATAAATAATAAATTTGCTTTCAAGCTTTTTTGCAAAACACGAAAATATGCTTCGCTTTTGAATACTTTTGCATTTGAACTGCGCTCTAAGAAGAAAAAGGATTTCGCTCAAAGCTTCGATTTTTTTCAAAAGGAAAAAAAACGAATTAATAGAATAGTCGAATTTTTGCAGTTGTCACCTGCGGTCCTAATAACATGGCCTTTATAGTGTTATCCATTAGATTTGAAACAAGATGCCACAGCTTTATTTGATTAAATTTAGCTTTACAGTCCAAGTTAAATTGTAAAACCAAGTGAATATCGAATTTCTGCATTAAAATTAAATTGAAACTTGCTCATTATTTGCATGCGTTTAAATACACACTGTACTACGGCTAATTAACTTGTCACTTTATAATCATTTCCACTCATAATAATTCATCAATTTCTATAAATATGGTTCATCGATTAGGTGATTTCTTCTTGAAAAATGAATGATATTAAGGTGACAAAAGTAGCAAAGTAGTTACTTAAGTTTTAATTTTAGCTAAAATATTATGTTTTCAATTAAATTCAATCTCTTTATTTAATCAGAAAAGCCTATCTAGCAATAGCTAGTCTTACCTGGGGACCTGAGTTGTCATAAATTATAAAAATAAAAAACAAAACAATTAAATTAAAAAATTAAACAAGTTAAAAGTAAAGTTAAGAACAATGTGTTTTCTTTATAAGAACTGAAACTTTCTTAAAACTCGGCGCAGTTTTATCAGATTGAGGGAGCTCATTGAAAATTTTTTACTCTCTTAAAGAAAATTTTTCATGTTTTACATGTTTTTATTGATTAAATAAAATGTTAAACACAAATTATCAAAAGTAATTATACAACGTTATAAGCGCATCAAATTTTAGTTCATTTTTAGAAAATGATGAAACTCAATAGTATTTCCAACTTATTTTCACCTTTATATAAGTTTTCGATATTGTTTTACAGCTATTTAGCATTCTTGTGCTTTTATAACCTAATGCAATTCTATGTCCTATATCCTATCTATATTATAATTTTAATATATTTGATCCTATATTTATATCCTAATGCAAATAATTATTGTAACAAGTGAAAGATTTTTAAACAAATGAAGGATATTAGTTTAAATTATCGTACTAATATTTGAAATAAGCATTTAAGTTTTAAGCGAAAATGATCAGCGTTAATCGAATTTTTAATATTGGAAACGCTTTCGTTGCAAAAACTTATTTTAAACTTACTCTATTTAAAATTGCTTTGATAAATGTTCACAGTTTTATTTTTTAGAAGACATCAGCTTATTAAAAATAATTTTGAATTGGCGATCTTTAATTTTTATTATTTTTTGGGCTATCTACATAATCCAAATACTGTGAATTAATGATATAAAATGTCATATTTGAGATGTTTGAAATAATTTTAGATGAAAGTGTTCTCTTGAATATAAACTCGAACAAAAATTTAAAATTTTTCTTGTTATAATTTTTTGAGGAAAGGCCATTGTCGATAATGGTAGCTAATCTCAGGGTTGTATTTTTGAGACAAATAAAACATTTACTCATTATAAAGAGACTGAAATTCATTGATATTCTATTTTTGGGAAATTCAAAAGCATTCACTTTATTTTATTTTATTTTTTTTTTACTTAAAGGTTTTCGTTACTAACAAAAATTAAGTGAATCTGATAAACGTTAAAATAAAATTTTACTATTTTGTTCAGAAAGTAGTAGTTTGATGAGAAATAAAATAAAGTTTGTTGCAATGTTTGTCAAAATATAGAAATTTTTTTGCTTAAGTAAGAGTCAGACCAAAAATTTTACAGCTTGTTAAATTATATTTTTACTTTATATTCATATATTTAAGGCTAAGGTTAAAACTCATAAAAAGTTATAAAAATGGACAAACAAATGATGTATAAAAATGAGAATGTAAACAATTTATCTAATCGTAAAAAATGATAATATGCATAAGAGTGCAAGTAAATCTCAAGCGAAAAATTCACTATTTTTACGTTAGAATTGAATGGCTCTAGAAATAAAGAGAAAAACATTAAAGCAACAAACAATCGGTTGCAGCAATATTGCGATACACAGATGCTCGAACAGCATTGGGCGTAATTACTGAGGAGAAAACACTTTTCACATTTGCATTTCTCACAATCGATTTTTTCATTTTAAAATGCAGTTTTTTAAAGCGAACGTAAAATCGACGACTATTTCCTTCTTCACTGAGCGCGAAAAAAACCATCGCTAATTGAAGGAGTAAAGTTGAAACCAATTTTTTCTCCCTCTCTCTTTAAATCATATAATTTATTTCAATGTATATTCGCTTTGAAAACGCTTCATTAGTATATTTCGTTGGTTTTAATACTTTTTTAAGCATCACATTTAAATGGGAAAACATTGCTTCTCTTTCTCGTTTTTCACCTAAATTACGCTTTATTTCGTCGTCGAGAAAACAACTGCAAAATAACTTTAGCTAAAAGCATTCAATGATTCCAAACGAGCGAAATAAGTAAAACGAATTTATGCGCTACTTAGGTATCGCTTTTCTTTTCTGTTTTTTTAGCGACGACTTTTTTGCAATTTTAATCTCACATTGATTTTCATATTTGTTTCGCTGTTTTGAAGAGATACTACGAATGAATAATTTTATTTTTTGCGTAATTAAGCAGCAACCTTTGCGCAAAATGCTTATGTGATTGGAAAAAAGAATTCGTTCAAAAAACTTGCGAGCATACGAATCGTATTCGAGTTTTATTTGATGCTTCCATAGCTTTATCTCTTGCGCTGAACTATATTCTAATTGTGAATCGTAATATCTGGAATGCAGTTTGAGTTTTGAACATGTTCTATGATAATTAAATGTATTCCTAGATTTCTAACATCTTTTGTGTTTTAGAAAAATTTAAATTTAATTTAAATTTATTTTCAAGAGTTGATGCAACTAACACATCCAACTTCTTTAAATGTCTGACTTGATAGTAAATATCAAATAAGAATGTTTTTAGCTTCATTTTTTAAACTTGCATTACGATCGCAAATAGTATAAATAATTAATTTAGATGAATAGTATTTTCATATATTATTAGTAAGCTTATAAAATAGAATGTATGAATTTCGTTTTTTCTTTTTCCCAGATGTTTTGAAGTCTAATTAAATTTTTATTTTCTTTCTATAAAGATTGGAATTCTTTGAGTAAAATATGCAAAATCAATGATCACCTAATTAGTTTCTTATTCTAATACACACAATAAACGTACCTGTAATATATTTAAGTCGTGTATCTTTTATATGATTTAGTTAATTCAAGCTTTTAGTTAAAAATTACTAAACTAATTTTGTAAACTAGAATTTTGTTTTGAAATTGTTTCACATATGAATAAATAAATATTTGCACGACACTACAATCGGAGAAGAAAGAAAACAGTTTTGGACTGAAATTTAAGAGTAATACTTAATTTCTATAAAAAACAAAGTTTTTGAAAAGATTTGAATGAAAATGAATTTTTTGTGAACATGATAGTAAATTACCCTAAATATAAAGTATTCAAACGTAAGCAAAACTTTGAGAGCAGAATGTGCCAAATGAGATCATTGCTGAGCAAATAAAGTTTAGTAGAGCTCTATTTCTGAAAACAATCTCTGCATGATCTCCTAGAATCTGCTCTCTATTGATCAAAGTATTCTTTATGCATTCATACTTTACTGAATCACACTTAACGCAATCATTGGAGCAGAAAAAATTCAAATTTAATTTTCATATGAAATAAATAAATTTTGCTTGATTCGAAAATTTATCAAATTCTTTTAAATTGATTTCAAATCAGTTTAAGAGCGATTATATAAAATTGAATTCATAAGATTAAAACGGAAAAAATCAAAAAATTAAGATAAAAAATAAAATAACCAAATTTAAAATTTAAATTTTTAATTTGTTTTTGCAATGAAAATATTACAATCTTATCTATTACATATTTAATCATATTGAAAATCGAAGTAATTTTAATTGGACAATCATATCCAATAAAAACTTTTTTACTTCACTTTAAAATCGCTCTAATGCAAAGCAAACGGATGAAAAATTTTATTGGACACGAGTGTAACATACGTCCTAGTATTTTAAGCCTTGGCATTAATGTGAGATTCTGTCATATGTGATTAAATCTCTAGTATTGATGCCTTGGCAAGTTTTTTTTTCTTTTGCTATCGGACCGTTATCAGTGGGAGAAAGTACTTTTTAATCTTTTGGTAAGTTGTTCTTATCTCAAGGTATAGTGCCATAGCGTAAAATACACATAAATAAGGCGATTTTAAAAGTATTATCAACATATTGATAATAGATAGAAGTATAAAGATTCTCGCATGCCAAAATCATCTGTAAAATTTTCCACATCTTTTTCAGTGTTTTTACACATGTAATAAGAAATTTTGATTATGTAAATAATTGATTGCGTTTTAAAAAATATAATTCAAATTGCGATTAATTAAAAAATTGTAATTAAATATTCTCAATATGTATTTGGTACGCACACAATTTATTTGCTCAAAAATTGCAATTTGTTTCTTGAAAACATACAAAAATGCATTTGAATTTTTTACACTTCAATCATTTTGAAATTAAATTATTCACACTTTTCATTTGAGCTTCATTTCCTTTTTTGAAAGAAGCCATTTAACAAAACGCAAAAATATAAAAAAGAATTTCTAAAGGCATTTCTCTTTCGAAAAATATTTTCAATTTAAATGAATTTAATGAAAATTTTTGCGCTACTTTGCGAGTATTCGAGCGTCCATAAAAAAATTTAATTTCTTATTTATTTTTTATGAGCATTTAAAACGCACGACTTGCTCGAGTAATGGAAAAGATAAAGAAATATGCGCAGAAAAAGTTTTTAATCAAGAATTAAAGGGTTTCAATTTAAGCAATAAATAAATTCAGAAATTAGTGACTAAAAGAATTGAGAAGAAAGAAAAAACTTTGCTACACGCAATTTGCTCGAAAGCACAAAATTTTCATTAGTGAAAATTAATTTAAAAATGGTATTAAAAAATACTCCATCAAAAATATTTCTCATTTTAAATTCGTAAACTAAATGTGCAACATGAACAGTTTAAGTACAAAGTTTAACAGTTGTCAGATGCAAGTTTATTGATTTCATTAGTTGATTTCGCTTGCTCAACACAAATAAATAAAGTAATTGAAAATTTTATTATTAGCTCAAATATTTCTTTTCGATCAATTGCGTCAAAGAGAAGAATAATTTAATTAGAAAATTTAAGTCTTTAACTCTCAAAAAGAGGAGAACAAAAGATCTGCTAACTTCTGGTTAATGAGTTTTTCAATCACAAAGCTCGTGAAAAAGAAGTTAAAATTTTCTCTTAAGCAAAGCAATCGAAAATGTTGTCAACAAATGTCAGCTATAAGCAGTTTTCATAATTTTACTTTTTATGCTAACGCAAAATTTTTAAGTTTACTGTAATAGAAAAAAGATTAAAAGCTAAAAACGTCGTCAAAACGAAGTAGAAAAAATTTTCGAAATTCGTAATTAGCAAGATTAATGAAATTAAAGCTTAAAAAGACAAAATTCACATTTCTTTAAAGAAATATGCTTTTAGAAGCCCACTAATCTTTGGAAAGCATCCGAAAATTTTCTACTTTTTTATGATTTCGCAAGAGCTTCGCTTATTTTGAAAGTGTTGCGCCGACCATTTTAGCGGCAAAGTTTTCGAATCAAATTTTAAAAAAGCACTTGAAAACTGATTTTTAATTTAAGCTTTATTGAGCTTGTTTAAAAAAAATGAATCGCACAGAGCATTTCTGTCGAACAACAAAAAATTGATTTGTTATGAAAGCACTTGTTCGACGTATTTTGGAAATGACGATCTTACTTATTTTCTCATATAACAATCTTCATCAAAATAAGACGATATACTGTGTTAAAAAGTGCTAAAGCATTCATAAAAGATGACGATAGGGTTGAAAATATTGATTGCTGATTAATTAGAATCTTAAAAATCATTTTGACAACAAAATTAAATTTTGTGCATAAGACTTTGAAACTTAAATAAATTTTGTTTCAAAGTTTGATTAACAGAAAGAATATTATTAAACAGATGTATCTGAGGATTCACATATTTTCAACGACTTAACGTAATTAATTTTTACAATATTCTCACAAAGTTTCGCATCAATAACATTTGGAGCACGTTTTTATAAAACATCGAAGCTTGTTAACATTAAAACTTTAGAAAATGAAACTAAGCGAAAATTAGCTGGAAGTAAACTCTCACAAGATTTTCAGCTTAAAAGATAAATTTTTTCTCAGTTTAAGTTGGTAAGCGAATAACTCGCTTCTAGTGGGCTGTTTTTTAACTAGCATAAACAACAGCTTTTCTAATACTTAACATAAAAAAATTCGCTGACAAGGAGAAAAAGTGACAAAAGAATTAGAATTCACTTAAATATTTATGTTTAAGGTAGTAAACAATTTTTGATTGAATTCAATTGGTCACCAATATGTGCGCTTCGTTATGAAAGGTGAATTTCAATCAATTTATAAAAATATTTTTCATTTAAGCACAAATAATGACTATTCATGACGTTACATGAAATTGTGAAAAGCATATGGAGATTTAAACGTAATTGCACATTAAACATACTTTACATATCATGACAATCAGTTTAAAAGAGTTTGTTTTCGAGTCGCTTAGTGCATAGCATCGATAAAATTTTTTAATAAAGCTTCATTGAATTGCTAAAATTTTTCATTCAATTTGATTTTTTGACTAACATTAAGAAGCAAAACTCAAAGTTCGAAAATAGAAAATAAAAAATTTAATAAGAGAGATAAAGAGTGTTAATGCATTCAACTCTTGACTTCTTAATGTAGGCAACGCTACCATTTAATAAAGACAAAATGTGAATTGAGCAGATTTTTTTCAGATTGAAACACATAAAATTCATTGGGCGCGCTTTTGTTTCTTTTTCGCAGAAAGAGAAGCGCAAACGAATTGAAATCGTTTTAAAGGCGTTGAACTCTTCTGGCGAACGAAATAAATTTTATCGCTCATTAAAACGAAGATACCACTTAAATTCGAACAGATTTGTAATTTAAAGACTTCTCGAGAAAAAGCAATCCTTTTAAAAAGCATATTTCAATCGATAAGCAATTTGCCTCGCATTTCGTTCTACGCGAAGCGCAGCTATCGTTTGCTTTCAATGAAAAAGTCTCTGAACTTAGTGAATAGCGCGAAACTTTTCGTACTGCGAAATAAAAATTTCGCGCAAAGTTTTACTTCTTTCGCTTATTTCGTTAAATTTTTTTTCTGCATCTTACGAATGCATAGAAGGATAGAGAAGAAATAGAAACAATCGCAAAATTTGAAATTTAAATAAACGATTTCAGCAAAGAACAGAAGACACAGCAACTCAACGCTTTACACTCGATTCGATTTCACCGCAAAAAATTGTTCTCGTTTTAAATCGTGTAAATTTAAAAAATTTAAATGAAAAAAGTTTTTGCGGTTTCGTCTAGCAAAGAGCAAAATGCACAAAAAAGCTTCGCTCATTACATTCAACGAATTCAATTTGTAAAAATTGAAAGATAAAAAATAAAAATTTTGAACAATATGTTGAGCCGAAGCGGAGAACAATCTGAACGAAATTAAATTGATGTTGAATCGGAAAAAATCGAGTCTCATTCTTTTTGTGTTCCAAAATTAAATTTTGATAGGCGAGAGACGAGAAAGAAGAGTTATAATAACCTATTATCATCTGGTGTGAATCGTTCGACAGTGCACTCGAAACAAATAAAAATTCGATTCTCCAAATTAAATTTTCGTCGTTCGCTCTTTCTCATTTTTTTTCTTCTGGAAAATCAAAAATGAAGAAACCACGAAAGTAGTCTTCGAGAAAAAAGTTCGCTGCAATAAAAAAAGGCGTCGCTGATTTTTATCGCTTCAAAACGTCCATTTACTTCTTATCCAATTGCCGGAATTCGATTATAATTTACGGTATTGCTTTTCTTGCGAAGTAGCGCACTTCTTTTACCGCCTCACGATTCAATCGCTTTTTACGACGTATTAAATTTAACGGGTTTTTAGTTTCTCATTTTTTGAATAATTTTCGTGCAAAATGAGGCTGCCGAGTTAATCTAAATTCTGATCTTTTCATGTGTTCTTCATTTCAAATTTTTATTCAAAGAAATTTTGAATTACTGAACAAAATAAAAACGATAAAAATTTAAGTTGAGACGCCCTTTGCTCTTGTTTCGCCTTAAACTTTTATGCTCTCAAAATTTTACTTTTACAAAATTAAATTTTCATAAAACGATACAAAATAGACGTTCGTCTATCACCTTAGGTGAGCTCAAAACTACTTGCAGCTCAGTTAGAAAAACTTTTTGCAATTTAGATTGAAGATGACTGTCTTATAAGAACACTCGTGAACTAGAGAATATCTTTTATTTATTTGACAAGAACATTGAAGAGTTCAATATGAGTCCCAGTGAAACAGCTTTTTGTCTTAAAAAGTCTAGTGGAGCATATTCAGCAAAATACTAAATCAGTAAGAAAATATTCAAAATTTAAACAAAAACAATTTAGCAGGAGTAATTTAAAAGTTAAAAATATATGAGCACGAGTAAGATTTTGGCCATTAGATTCGAATTCAAAATTTGTATGCGCATTCAAAAATTTAAATCAAATGAATTTTGAGCAAGATTCAGTCTGGACATATAAAGCAGCTCGATCATTGGATAAATATGAATGAAGTAGAAATATGCTGATTTTTACGAAAAATACTTTCTACACTTTTGTCGGCGAAAAGCTTATTTTCTATTCATTTCACTGAACGCGGCTTTCATTTCGATGGTAATCAATGTTTGCTTTCCTAAACATTTAATGGTAGTTCAGAGTTTGATTTCGAATATAAAAAAACGCATTGACTTTTGAAAAGACGAGGAGAATATGCTAAAATCAAATTGAACAGAGAAATAGCAAATCGAAATGATTCGTATTCGCTGCGCTAACAATGCGGAGAAATAAATTACCGGCAAGTAATGCGTAAGCTAACAATGGTGCGGCTTGATTATTGCTCACGAAAATGAAAGCAATTTTCAAATAGACAAAGCGCTTTTATTTACTGCAACCTCGCATTCGCTAATCTGATGGGCTCGTTACAATAAGTGCGTTTGCAAAGAGTGAAATTACATCTATTTGCAAAAAGCGTGTATAAAATTACAAATACAAAACGATTTGATTTCATAACTTTTTAGCGTAAAATGAAAAAATAAATTTTCTCTTGCAAAGTTTTGCGATGCAATTGAATACCATTAACACTTTGTGGCTTTCACTATTTTCTTGTTCATTTCGGAAATAAGAAATCACTTGCATTGCTTATTTTTTACACTTCTCGCCATTATATTAATGTGCAACTGTGGTTTTACTCAAAGAGTTAAAAGGCCATATGGCACAGAGTAATGAAAATATTAAAATAATGTCTCTGGGGAGCATTTTTGAAGTGCGCTATTTTAAAAATGTCTAAATAAATGAGGTATAAGTAGAACAAATTAAAAAATTGTTAATTTTACTGTTATAAAATCAAGATTTACTAAAAATTTTAAGCTAAGTGTCATTCACCAAAATTGATGAAATTCGTTTTACATAGTTTTCAAACGTTTAAGAGCAGCGGCTACATTCCTCTTTCCCTAATTCAATACAATCGCGAATAAAATCGAATTTAAAAATTTAAATGTGAAAGTTACAAAGTTAAAGCCTAGCAAAAGCTTAAAAGTATTTGAAGTATGCAAACCGCAAAGTGAAAGTTTAAAATCTTTTAAAAG